>WNLI01148343.1:0-34307 GCA_025802215.1 Wirenia argentea
CAAATAAAACACGTGACTATAATCGACCGGATCGGGGTGTGTAATAGCTGGATCACCAACAGAAGATATGGGCCTAATACAGGGCAAAGCGCCCATCATCGAGGGGGCTGGAGAAATGGCAGAAGAAGCCGCCGTAATAGCCGCTGAAAACTCTCTGCTGTAGCCACGCTTTTCCATTTGCGGAACAAGTATTTTACTTTGCATGGCGGCGTCGGCATTGGCAGAGCCTGATACGCCACCCATAAAAGTACTCAATACCACATTCACCTGGGCCAAGCCGCCAATCAGGTGACCAGTTAAGACTTCGGCCATTTGCATCAGCTTTTTACTGATGCCTGAATAATTCATTACCGAACCAGCCATCACAAAAAATGGGATGGCTAACAGTGGAAAGGAAGCAGCTGAGGTAATAAATTTCTGGAGCACAAGATCCGGCGGCATCCCGGCGTCGAAGAAAGTAAAATACACGATGGAGGCACCAAACAATGCGTAGGCAATCGGTATGCCGGTGAAGTAAAGCAGGAACACTATAAGAATAGGCAAGTAAACCACTAGCTTTGCCTCTTACTAAAATACTTGACGATGTCTCGATATAGAAACCTGATTGTATGCAGAGTGATAAGACCAAAGCCAACAATCAGTGCTGAATTAACAGCGGCGGAGCTAATCCCTAAAACAGCAGTCGGCTTCACCCAAGCAATATTGGTGAAAACAATGGCCATATAAAAGATGTATCCGTTAATAGCCAATAACACCAGATCCACAGCAAAGCGGATCGATTTTTCTATCTTCGGCGGCGTTTTGGTAATAAGGACGTCAATGCCCATATCCATTTTATGCTTGTAAGTGGCGCTGGCCCCGACAAACACACACCAAACAAAACAAATGGTGGCAACTTCTTCTGCCCAAAAAATGGAATAGCTAAACAGATAGCGTAAAAAAACATTAGCGATAACCAACACAATCATGGTCACCAAAAATACGCTGCAGAGGATCTCTTCAAAGTTCTTGAAAAAGTATTTCACAGCGGAGCTCATTTTGCTGCCCGCGCTCGAATCACTTTTAGCTCAGCTTGGATTTGATCGTACATTTCAACGGTCACCCCCGGTAATTCACCGTCATACAATTTCAGCGTTCTTTCTTCAAATGCAGCTCTATCTATATGATTAAATTTTACGCCCCGAGCTTCTAAATCTTTTATGACTTGCGCATGTTTGCCTTTGAGCATTTCAATCATTTGTTCAGCTTCATAGGTGAATTCATGTTCAATGATTTTTTGGTACTTTTCAGGAATCTTAGCCCAAACATCGGTGGATATATAGACTCCACAGGTTCCTAAAAAGTGATTGGTAAAAGCCACATTCTTTTTACCCGTTTCATAGACTTTGGTGCCTAGGTTTGTGAATTCAGATCCTTCAAGCCCGTCAACAACGCCTTGCTGTAATGCGCTAAAGGTTTCACCCCAGGGCAGGGAAGTAGCAGTGGCTCCCATGGCATTTAACGTTTTAATAAATAGTTTGCTTCCGGGCGTTCTAAGCTTCACACCATTAAGGTCCTCAGGTGTTTTGATGACTTTATCTGTGATCAAATTACGAAAGCCAAAAATATATTGAAGAGAAAGAACCTTGATGCCCTTGTCTTCGACCTTCTTAAGCCAGCCCTTTACCAAAGGTGTTTTGATGAGCTCCATGTATTCATCAAAGTTGTTGTAAAGCATAGGCCCAACAAGGGCAGTGAACTCCGGGACATAATCACCGATATAGGAAGGATCCTCCACAGAGATAAAGTGCGCACCCCGTACCACCATCTCAACGCCATCTTTATAGGTGGCTATTTGACCACCGGGGTAAGTAAGTACCCGAACAGCTCCCTCGCTCTTATTGTTAATACGCTCAGCGACTAGCTCAATAGATTGCGCCAACTCCTCATTGACGTTGAAGACATGGCTCAACCTTAAGGTGATGGAGAATTTCTCGCCTGTTTTATCTTCTTGGCAGCCGCTGACAAAGACAACAGAGAAAAGGATGGCCGCAAAAATCAGGAGCTTAGAATTTTTCTGCATGGGTCTAGTGTAAGACGGAATGCACAAGCAACTAAAGCATTAAATATTCAGATTTTCCGATCTAACCCGAGCCCCAATGTCCTTAGTTTCTTGGTGTCAACTTCAGTAACCGCCCGCGACCCTCACGCGACTCGTCCTCTAGCACCCACAATGCCCCAGCAGGGCCCTGAACGACGCTTCGAATCGGTGCCTCCATTGGGAAACGCTCAACTTCTGCTGCGGTGTCCTCATTAATCTCTATACGAATTATGGCTCGTGATGATAGGCCACCGGCGATCAGGTTCCCACGCCAATTCGGAAACAGAGCACCACGGTAGGTCATTAGGTGTGCAGGAGAGATGACGGGTGTCCACCACGCTGTGGGTGCATCAAAATCTGGGTTTGTTGAGTGATCCGGTATGTCACGACCATCGTAGTGTCGACCGTTGGAGACTAGGGGGTAACCATAATTCCCACCACGCACAATACGATTCAACTCATCGCCACCGGAAGGCCCCATTTCAATAACCCAGAGCTGGCCATCCAGATCAAACGTCATGCCAAGTGGATTACGGTGCCCCAGCGACCATATCTCAGGATAGACGCCTTCACGATCAACCAAGGCGTTTTCACGGCGGTGGTTAACGAAAGGGTTGTCTTTAGGAATCGATCCATCATCATGCAGTCGCACGACTTTGCCGATGTTGCTCTGCATGTCCTGTGACGGCGTAAATTTTTTGCGATCACCAGACGAAATAAAGAGATAGCCTTCGCTATCAAACGCAATGCGGTAGCCATAATGTCCGTAGCCCAGCATCTTTGGGTACTGCCGCCAAACAATCTCAACTTTTGACAGGGTTCCACCGCGTTCAGCTAGGGTCAACACACCACGTGCCACCGCTGCGCCACGAGTTTTGCCTGGTGCGCCTTCTACATAGCTGAGGTAGACGAGTTGGTTATTCTCGAAGTCAGGATGCAATACCACATCACCTAAACCACCATGCCCGAGGTAGTCAACATCCGGTATACCGCGAACTGTGCCGAATGACGTGCCATCCTGCGCTACGATTTGAAGACGACCCTTTTTCTCCGACACCAACATACGCCCATCAGGCAAAAACGCCAGGGCCCAGGGTTCGTCAAAATTGGTGATTTCAGTTATGTTGAAGGGCGGAGCAGTTTCTGCGTGCGTGCCGCTCATTGCGAACATTAGTAAAATGCTGGCCAGAAACTTACTCATAGCCTTTGTTTTCTGGGGCACGCAGAATGGAAAGAGTAACCGATCTAGGAATAGCATAATTAATGTATAGCTTAGAATATTTAAGTGAAAAGGGTCGAAATAGGGCGAGTATTGGACGCCCGTCTTAACTTAATAATGGTGCTAATATAAAGCAAAGGTCAAAGTCGCCTACAAAAATTAACTAAATAACACGCCCATCAGGCACACAAAGGGCATTTTTCGATACTTAACTGGAGAAGCAAATGATACGTCTATTAACTAGGCTCATAACATGCCTCATTATTTTTATCGCCACGTTTAGTGCTTCCGCGCAGTCCGAACCATCCGAGAAAAATTCGGGTTCAAAGAAGGCCCAACTTCTTTACATCATCTATGACAGCTCGAACTCCATGTGGGGTGAATTGTCTGATAAATCACGCAAATATGAAGCGGGGCGAACGGCTATAGGGACAGCACTCCTGTCTGAATTCAGTCAGAGAGATCTGGCCTTCCGGGCCTATGGCCACCGCAGAGCCAAAGATTGCCGTGATTCAGAGCTAATCGTTTCACCAATGGCGGCGAATGATGCGAAGCCCAAAATCGAAGAAGCCGTGAATGGAATCCGCCCCACCGGTAAGACACCGATTTCCTATTCCCTGAAAGAAAGCCTGAAGGATTTCGGCGACCGCAAGGGTGACATTCTGCTCATCAGTGACGGCATTGAAACCTGCGATATCGACCCTTGTGCGTTGATGTCAGAATGGCGCGACAAAGGCGTGAAAATCCGCGTCCATGTGGTCGGCGTTGGTCTAGACGAGATAGAACAAAATGCCATGAAGTGCGTGGCCGAAACCGGCGGCGGTGAATATTTTGATGCGGGCTCGGAAGGTGAATTTCAGGAAGCGTTAAGTAAGGTGTCTAAAATTGAACCTGGCGAACCTGAGCCCGTAAAGCAAGTACAAAAGTATGGTCTGAATATTCAAGGCCTCGACGAAACCGGCCGCTCTTTTTTGATCAGCGGCAAGCTTTATGATGCGGACGGCAAAGAGGTTGCTGATCTCTCGTCTAATGGCCAGCACTGGCTGGAAGGCGGGCCTGGCGACTATGTAATGAAAGTAGGGGTTCGGCTTAGAGACGGAACGATTTACAAACCCGTCACTCAGAATGTAACCATCGATACCCCTGGTAGTAAACGTGTTGATGTTCCCGTTACTCGCCCTGCAATTGTCAGTGCCAGTTTCTCCGAAGACGGTGAAGAACACAGAGGAGCCCACGTCTATGTTTTTCAGGAGGGTGAGCAAGTTTTCAGCTTTCGCGCCCATGACGAGGCGCTGGCGCGACCCGGCACTTATGAATTTCGCTCCAAACCCAATGACGACAATGAACTGAAAGTAGAAGCATTGCTAACCGAAGGCGAATACACAGTCATCGATTTCAACCTCGTCAAGACTGTGCAATTTCTTATTAAATACATATTGCCCAATGGTGAAACCGATCAACGCGGTGGACAGCTGTTTGAGGACGATAAGGCGCTATATACGACTTACGTTAGTAATTTCACCACAGCGATGCCCGGCACCTACGAACTTCGCGATAAATTTCCTCGTTCCATGGTGCTCAACCCCTTGCCAGCCGGAATCATGGTTACTATCACCGATGAAGCAAAGCAGACTATTGAAGTGCTGATGCAGGCCGGTTATATCACCACGGAATATGTCGGCGAAGAGCGTGACTTCATCAAGAAAAAGGGCGGCTATACCTACATCCACGCCCTTGACGAAAACGGAAAGTCTACCGGTAGCAAGACGGCCTCACCCGGACAAATTAAAATTGCAAAACCGGGGAAATACCGCGTGCTTGGCCATAGTGGCCGAGGCTATTTTGATCCTGTCGAGATTATTGTCGAAAATGATAAATCGGTGAAAGCGACAATCGTCGCCAAGCCCACCGGCCATGTCAGCATGACCTATGCTCCTGGCGCCTATGAGAGAAAGCCCGATCGTGCCAGCCTGATACCTCTTGACGGACAAAAGCCGATCAAGACCTACATGGGAATTGGTAAAGTTTTGAAGGTTCCTCCCGGGCGCTATTACATCAAACCCCACTCCTATACTCCGGAAGCCAAGGATACGCCTGAATTTATCCTCAAGCCTGGAGAGACTCGAGAAATCGTTATTCCCCGAAAATAATACCGGGGAATCAAGTTAGTAAGCAGTTCGCTCGAGAGGGCACGCTAGCCAGAAATTTGTCTATCGTCCGTTTAATTAAGGATTTGTAGCAGCGGAAATAACGACTGTGCTGGGCTGGTCAGAACGAATAATTAAAGTGGAACCACGCCAGTTACTCTCGCCGCCTGTCCACACTCCAGCGCCGGTGCTTGAACCGCTCGCTTTCCTACGAAGCTCCGCACCGCCCATGACGATTGAATCTCGTGTCAACGGTGTTGCTGAATTAAGGTTAAAGACCGCCTTGGCTGGTTCGCTAGTTAACGGAAGCTGAGGGAAACTACCACCATTAGTATCGGATACGGCTAATTGGATTACCCGCACGTCTTTTTCATTGGTGGTCAAGCTCGGCGCGGTGGGGGAGGCGGTGCTACCAGATTGTGTTTCAACCTGTCCAATTGGCTGTGAGGCGTGTGTATGGGAATAGCGAAATACAGCTCCCGTGGCCTGGGAGACATTTCCAGCATTAAGGAAAACATTAACTGAAGTCTCGTTGCCGCTGGAAAATTTCCAATAGACACTAAGTTGGCAGGCAATTCCTTCATCGTCTGAGGAGCATATTGCTTGATTAAATCCAGCATGACCAGTAACCGCGGTCCAACCGGCAGGAAATGACGTTGCCGGGTTACCACGAACACCAACGGCCGCAACCAACAGGTCCCCTGAAGCTGTACCTCGAGTGCTGGGAGGGATGCTCAGTGTTATTGAGGCTGCGCCTGCGGAGGTTGTCGTATCAACTCCTTCAAAAATAGGATGAGCACAGGAAAAAAGGCTTAGCGCTATCAATGAGAGAAAAACCAACCTGATTGGTTTGCCCGTGACAACAACTGCGTTGCAAAGCATTGAGACAAACGAGTGAATGTAAGAACCATATTTATTCATTAAAAATCCTCCGACGAGTGTTTCTGAATTCACTGACAGCCGCGCAAACAACCTACCATCAATAGAAGTATCCTTAATTGAGGATAGAACGACTCTATAAAAGAGTCCAGAAAAGTTGCGGTGAGTAGTTTTACAGGTTAATTAGCATGCACAACAATTCAGTCACCCGACGGGGTGCGGCCCGCTTGAGCCTTCACTTCGGCTTCTCCGCCTATTTGCCCGCGGTCTTCGCTCCACGCAGGTTCGGGAGGAGTGCCCAGCCAGGCTTCGCATTCGCTCAATCTGATCATCTATGGTGAATAACCTCACAGAGTGCTTAGGCGTGGGCTGAAATGGTTAGCTTGCCGGTAACTAGAATTACTAGTCCAATTAAAATTCAACTATTTAGAATCATGCGTATAAGGTTGAAGTCCATAGTGCTAAGGTGTGGGTAAATCTGCAAAAGAGGAAATCCAGACAGACGTATTGTTGATTAATGGGTTTAGGAGAGTTTCGATCAAAGGGTTAGGGGAATGTTGAGCAAGTTGGAAAAGGTTAGAGGGGAAAATGTTTTTTACTGGATAATTCTAATTATTTTCAGCGAACTCATGCTGCCAATAAATTCTCTTGCATCGCAGCATGGAATCATAAATAGCTCTAGATTTGAAACGAAAATTGACCTGAACGTTCCTCAAAATAGGGCGCTATTGATAAAAGTTTCGCAGTCCAAATCCGACTACGAGCTTGATCTATACGATTTAGATAACAATCAAAAAAAGCTTTCCATCGATACTGATGCGTTTATTCGATTAGACGAGTTGTTGTTGATTACTAGAGAGTTCTGTACGAATTGTCAGTTGGTAATTAGACCCAAGCAAAGAGTAGATGCAGATTCCAAGCTTGATTATCAAGTTGTTCAGATTGAGCTGGCTCAGTATCCATCAGCGGTTACTGCTCTTCAAATAATCAACGCAGTTGGTGAGTATGCTGGAAAAGCCTATGCAGATAGCTCACAGAGAAATAGCTTATTAGAAAGAGCGATACAGCTAGCTGAACAAAACGTAAAAACCGAACCTGATTTTGACTGGCTCATTCCACATCTACTGAGTGTTAAGGCGAACCTCTACAATCACCTGGGTGATGGTGAAAGCGCTCAGACAACATTGAAAAGAGTCCTTGAAATCTCACCTGAGTCGATTTATTCCATCCAGGCTCACTACGAGATATCACCATTGTTAGAAGTGGGTCGGCAAAAACTGTTTCATTTCAATCAGGGAATTAAGGAAGCCCAAAATTTAGGCCTTCCAAATTTGGTAGCGCAAGGGGAAAACTATCTAGCCATCGACCATGTTCGCGAACAGAATTTTCAAGAGGCGTTCCTACTTCTTTCATCAGCTGCTGATCAGTACAAGAATTCCGGAGGACTAAAACACTACTTTGATGTTCTCGGGAATATGAGCTGGTGGGCAACAGAATCTGGAAATATTGATCAAGCCATTAAGAATGCCACCAAATTAAAACTGCTTGCTGAAACCTATGGTGACGAAAAGGCAACATTGTGGTCTTTATACGATTTGTCTGTTGCTTACTACAATATCGGTAACTACTACTCATCGATTGAGCTCCTCGGGCTTGCCGAAGAAAGGATTCAGAAGTCTAGACAAAAAGATTCAGATGCCTACAAATCCCTGCTTGCCTTCATTTACGAAGAACAGGCTCATCAAAACAAGGGTTTAGGTTTGCTGGATAGAGCCACAAAATTCATAAACAAGGGCAGAGTACTGATAAAAGGGTTGGGATGGAAAGATCGAGAAGACAGGCTGACTATTCTGGATGCAGAAATAAAAATCATCTCGGCCAATCTAGAAACTAATAAGGAAGCAATTAACGCTCTGGGTGAAATACTTGCGCAACGAGTAACAAATAGTAGCGTGACTGACGTATCAAAAATTCATCGACTATTGATTTCAGCACATCAAACAGCCGGAAATAACTCTACCGCTGAAAAATATGTCCAACGAGCCATGGCCTTTCTCGAATTAAGACCTAATTTAGAAGACCAGGCTCGATTAGAACTCGTAACACTCAATTTATATCTCGCCGATAACAAGCTTGATCAAGCCAGAAAAACCATTGTAAAAATCGAATCCGGCGAGACTACTCATAAAGATGCTGGGCTACAGGTTGACTTATTGCGAGCCTCCTCTGCATTGTTAGAAGAATCTAAGATGTATGTCTCTGCCAGAAGGAAATTGGACGATGCTCTGGTGTTAGTTGAAAGACAATTTGTTAATTCGATGAACCCAAGTATTCGTCGCGCTCTTATCGCGAATCACAAAGGTCTTTTCGAAGATTCCATTCGAGTAACACTAAAACAAAACTCCTCTGCCGGATTGGAATCTTTGAGACTCCTCGAAAAATACAAAGCCAGAACTCTCCTAGAAGAATTATATAATTCAAAGATTGATTTAAAAGGCGCCAGAGGCACAAGAGTAGAACGCGATGAACTTTTCAATGAGCTTGTGGTTGAAGCAAACGATTGGTATCAATCAGCTTCGGATCAAAACACGATTGTTGAGAAACTCGAGAAACTCACAACTCGGCTTGAGACTCTTGATTCTCAACTCGTACTGAGTCAAGCAAAACAGAATTCTTCATCCGATGCTGTCCCCGACATCAATTTGGCCGCATTTGCCAAGGATCAAATCGTCTTGTCCTATTTTTTAGGAGAAAGCAACTCCTGGGTATGGGTGATTCAAAATGAACGAGTTGATGTAATTTCCTTGCCGAATGATCGTGAATTTAGAAGGCTCGCGAGTCAATATGCTTCCTTGGTCGCGAAACCGCCAGCTCTACGACGGGATATATCTCCTTTCGAGCAGGCAAAAATGCTCAAGGACCTAAGCAAGCTGGTGCTCGGCCCTGCCGATAAGTATTTGGCAGACGATCAATTTAATCACCTCATCGTGATAGCGGATGATCAGTTAACTAGTGTTCCTTTTTCAGCGTTGAACCTTCCGGACACCAACCGGAGAGTGGTTGAAAAGTTCCAAGTCAGTTACGCACCGTCCATAAGCATCATGTCAGCAATCACTCACCCTGCCAATCCGATGAAAAACCTGAAAACCCTAGTGGTGGCATCATCAGCTGGGCTATCTGTAAATGGAACAAGCCTGCCAAATATACCGCATGTGATCTTAGAGGCAGAATCCATCAAGAGTATTTTAGGGAACCAAGCGAAGGTAGTCATGCCTCCTGAGTTAAACAAAAGCTTTCTTTATGGCGAACTCGAGGCTGACTATCGGGTGCTTCATATTGCGGCTCATGGGTTGGTCTCTAAATCGCTTCCTGCATTATCCGGATTGATCATTAATTCTGACTCCGGAAATGAGAATATTTGGTTTGCACCGGAAATTAGTAGAACGAAGCACAATCTTAAACTAGTGGTCCTTAGTGCTTGTGAAAGCAATCAGGGAGTACTGGTAGATGGAGAAGGCATGCTCAGTTTAGGAAGGTCCTTTCTGGAGAGCGGGGCAGAGCAGGTGATTGGAACATTATGGCAGGTGGAAGACAAAGCCACCTCAAGCTTTATGTCGTCGTTTTACAAAGATCTTCATGGGAAAAAAGTTTCGGTAATTGCTGCACTCCGTAACGCGCAACTGTCTATACTGGACGGAACTAATAGAAAATGGGTGGATCCGTACTATTGGGCAGGATTTCAACTGCTGGGTAGGACTAATAGCTAAATTGGAAAAGACATACGGAGATAAAGAGTCACTTGAAGCTCTGGCGAGAAGAATCTATCAAGGGGATCTAACCGCCGAGACTGAACTCGTATTACGATATAGTGCCGCACTCATGGCCGTGCTGATTAATTCTGCGAGAGACACCGGGGTAGCGGAGGAGGTTGCTCAAGATACATGGATAATTGTGCTGGAAAAGCTTCGAAGTGGTGAGGTAAGGGATCCTTCCAAGCTTTCGTCATTTATTCGTCAAGTTGGTAAGAATCAATTGATTATGTATTTTAGAAGAGGGCAGAAGAGTGCGTTGAACGAATCGATAGACGATAGACCTATGGAATCTTCGGCATTAACCCCCGAACAGGAATTGCAAAATAAGCAATTGGGAGACTGTATGGATGAGTTAATGGGTGAATTGAAGCAGGAGAGAGACAAAGAAATCCTAATACGGTTTTATTTGACCCAAGAGGATAAACAGCAGTTATGTAAAGAGTTTGATCTTACCGCTGCCCATTTTGATCGTGTAATTTTTCGGGCAAGAGAAAGGTTTAGGAATTTGTGGAAACAAAAAGCAGAAAATTTACGGTACAACTGAGAGATGTGCTATCTCAACGACACTATAGAGAGCAAGTAGTATGAGTTTATTCGACAGAGACAATGAAGAATTGGTCAGAGATTACGTTGCCAAACGGTTGACGCCAGAAGAAGTGGACGAATTCGAATTTGTGCTTTTTGAAAATGCGGAGTTGGTTGAAATGGTAAGGTCGGTACAGATGTTAACTTCAGGGCTAGAGCTATCACCAATTGAAATGCGCTTTCAAGGAATAGATACAAAATCCGAATCCTTTGATGTTCCCAATTTTCTTATGGTGAGAGACATTCCAAGATATGTGCCTTTACTTTTATTTGTCGCGGTTTTTAGTATGGGATTCCTAAATTTTCAAGATGTCAACGAGTCAAAGATGGTGAACTCACCACATTTAGTTAGATTTTCCACTAGCTCGACGAGAGGGGCCGGCAGCGAAGTACTCATCATTGTCGATGAGCTCAAAGAAGAAAATTTCATTCATATTGTTATACCCGTTCTTAATTCAGAAAAATATTTGCTTCAACTAGTAGACAAGCAAAATGGTGAATTAGTTTGGAAGGGTAAGGTTTTTGAATTAAGCACAATAGGCGACCAGTTAATTTCCATTCCGTCAAAAACTGAACTAAACGGCGATGAGCTGCAAGTTCAAGTTTGGGCACTCAATGCGAATGGGCAGAAGTTAAATAGGGTGCCGTTTTGTGATTTTCACGAGAGTTGCCTATAAGGATGAATGCTTAACCGAATCTTGTTGATATAGGCTATTGGGTTAGTTCGAATCAAGTGCAATGCGAAATATTTCAGTAAATTAATTATTAGGAGATAAATATGTTTTTAACAAAAAAGGCTCGAAGCAGGATTTTTAGATCGACCCTCGCGACTCTTGTTGCACTAGCGTTTTCGACTGTCTTACTGGCAGATGCAGACGATAATTGTGCAACCACCGACGCAGCAAAATTAATACCAGGAGCCGAAATCAATAGGTATTGGCGAAATATCCTTCGCAAGACTAATTGGGATTTTCAGTACTTTGACGAAAATGATTCTAAGTTCGTCTCATTGGATGCGGTCATTAGGTTTAATTTTTTAAGAGGAAGTGGTGCTGATTATGAGATAAAGAAGATTGGTTTTTTTGAAATAAATGAAGATGGGGGCCGAGATGAAATTAAAAAATTAGTGGTTGATCTATCTAAGGGGTTCAAGATATCGTCAGGACAAGGAGAGTTGGATTTTTGGTTTCAATACGAAGACCCTTCGGACGCCGCTTTTCCAGATATGATCGGAAAAATGAAAATATTTTTCAATGAGGATGGTAAAAGCTTTAATTACGAATCCTGTCATTTGGTTCTGAGTCCGAGTACTTCTGGCCATAGCAAAGGAGGCGGTAGAGGAAATTGATCGTGAGCCGCCGCCTTTTAGTGATTGTTTTCGTTTTTGTTGCGCTCGGAATTGGCATTTACCTGTTATCGACTAGTAACTATTCGGGTAATGAAAAACCTACTGAGGTGGAATACTATGGAATGGGGCCAAGTTGTGTAATTAACTCCAAAATCGTATCTAGAGACGGACGCCCAAAAGATTTGGTGCTTGATTCGTTCAAGACAATCAGTTCGGAGCTAATTCAGGATCCAGAGAAATGGGAATTGCTCATCCGGCAAGCTGACCGACTACAGAAGGATATCAATTATGAACAAAAGACTCAGAATTTACTTATAGGAGGGTGTATAGCAAATCCGGGATTCGATGACCAACACTCAATTTTGAAGACGGCTAAAGGCGAAAAAATCTGCACGGCTTCTATTGTTGGCCCTAAAACAATTTTATTAGCTGCTCATTGCTTGCGAAGTGATGTTGTCCGCGTCGAATTTTGGCTGAAAACTTCGACTGGCGCTGGGGGCACAGTAATAGCGGGTTGGTGTGTAAGAAGTCATGGCGCTGACACGATGGATAACGTTAACGACGTTGCGCTTTGCTTGCTTGATAAAGACGTTTCGAAATATGGATTTTCTGGAGAAAAATTTCAAACCGTCGAAATAAATCGTTCAAATATTCCTCAATCATCTTCTTTAGTTCTGGCCGGTTATGGATGTACCGAATCCGAAGTTACAACCAATGAGCTAGTTACTGGTATAGCCAGGTCTACTAGCAAAAAAAATGTCTGTTTTACATTGCCAAACACTTGGCCGGAAGGTAAACCATTTTGGGATGCGAAGCGGATTTGTACTGATACAAGTAACAAAAAGAAGGTTACTGATATAAGACTAGCTAGCGTAGTCTGTGATCCTGTAACTGAACTGTCGCATTTGTGCAAGGGAGATAGTGGAGGCCCATTATTTAGAGCAAGTTCGGGAGCATTTCAAAGCATGCAAGAGCCAAAGAAAATTATTGGTGTTGCCAGCCTAGCCTGCATGAACAGTGGGCTGTGTGATGCGAGTGATGATGGTGTTTCAATATTCGCCGACCTGAGTCGTAGCCCCACGAAGGAGTTTTTGTCTGAATGGAACGCAAGCTGTGGGGAAATTTGCGGCGTAGATGCCTCAGAGAAAAAGAAAGGTAAGCATAATTTATGTCCCTAGTCTCATAAGATATCCAGTCTTTACTTTAGATGCTTCAACCAATTTGTTGCATAGTTTTGTAGTTGTTCGAGTGAATCGAATAGATGTTTACTAACCCAGCTGTACCTAATGATTCTGTTGTGCCTTTCGATATGGACATTTTGTAGAGGGTTTCCAGGCTGGATATATTTAATCCGAATGCGTTGAGATTGAGCCCATCTGACAAACTCCTGGCTGGTAAATTTCGGGCCATTATCACATTGAATTGGCTCTGGTTTATTACGCTTCAACCGCCGACGCGGCTTGATCCGTAGGTTCAGTGCCAACGCACAGTAAATACGATATACGCGCTTGTGACTCCAGCCAAAGCGCTTCACATTACGTAAATAATCGAAACATAGACCTAAGCCCCAGTTTGACTCTTCATAGCTAAGCTGGACCAGCCAGTCGGTGATCTCTGTATTCCAATCAGAGAGTTTTAATTGGTAGCGATAACACGTTTCGCTAACGTGAAATTCTGAACAAATAGCGCGAATGCTGATGTGGCGATTCGCAACGGCCGTCTGAGCCATGGATTTACGCTGAGACGGCCTTACCACTTTTTTGATAGAGCCTCTTGGACTATCTCAACTTTGAGTCGCTTCTCCGCGTACATCTTCTTCAAACGACGGTTTTCATCTTACAACTCTTTGAGCCTCGTCATCAACGAAACATCCATTCCACCGTATTTAGCTCGCCACTTGTAAAATATCGCTGAACTCATGCCATGCTCGCGGCAAAGCTCTGCGTTTGTGTACCAGCTTCGGCTTGGTTGAGGATGGTCAGTATCTGGCTGTCTGAATATCTAGACTATTTCATGCAGAACCTCCTGCGTTCAGATTACAAAAATATTCTACTTTTGACTTCAGTTGTTTTGGGGGGGATTACCTGATGTCTCAGAATAATTTTGTGAACTGGTCAAATTTATGGGAAAAATTTTTAAGAAGTGAGAGAAAAGCCCACCGTTGAGCACTACTTATAGTGTTGAACGAATTTCTTACGATATGTCAGGTTTTCAAATGAATCTAAAACTACCTTTTGTCTTTGCAATCCTTGTTATTTTCTTAACGAGAAGAGAGGACGTCCAGGGTGGATCTAATCATCGAAGGTAATAACATGGCCACACGCAGTCCAGTCGACAGCACAGCGTTCGAGACTGGGCCTGGTCAACACAATCTTGAAGGAACTACCAACAAAGTAGGTTCGATTAACTAGATTGGTCGAACCGTCAGGTTTGGCTCAGGTCGTCAAACTCTAGATTATTTTAGTTAGGGATTAGGTAGTTCGAACCCGATGACGGGGCTCATGTACTAATAAACTTAGGAGGAATCATGTGTGATTTTTTTAGAAAAAATGTCCAGGAAGGGGCGCAAATGCGAATTTGGGTAGAACCCGTCGATTCCGACGACCGACCGTTTAATTCAACCGCCCGTTTGCGAGATTCAGACCAAATGCTCTTATGGGACGATGTCGATATCACTCAAACGAGCAGAGCTAACCCTTTGGTTATTGATCTTTCCGGTGCAGAAAAATTCATCGGTTCCGCCCGAACTATATTCGCGGGGACCGTGAGTGCGAGAGTAATCAATGAAGTCTGGGTGTTTGAAAACAACGAATGGCGATCTCATGGCAATCGAAAGATTTGTGTGGTTTCACCTTCAACAACGGTGAGTGTCGCCGATGTCTTTATTTATATCAGGATGGCCTAGGAGGTTAATATGAATTCAAATACAAATAAGATTTTTACCAAAGTACTTATGGCGTTTAGTGTTTTTGTTTCAATACCCGGCTACGCTGGCATAGAAACCTGTATGTTTCCGCTCCCAAATACTCAATCAGTGATTGACGAAGTATTCAAAGCAGAAGCGAAATCAAAGGCTGAGAAGGAAATCACAGCATTTTTGTCAGAAAAGCTTCTTAGTACATCAAATGGGTCATCAGCTATTGGCAGTGTGTTAGAAAGCTTTGTTCCGAAGCTAGAGCTTTCTGGGTTAGTTTTGAATGATGAAGACGAGGCGACAGGAGAGCCGCTAACCATCACAAGAAATCTAAATCTATTCGGTATAAACGAAAATCCGGATGATCATGACAGTAAAATCGAGCTACGTTTTCATCGTAATCCTGAAGTATCTACCGACTTAGCTTCTCTTTTAGGTGAACAAACTACTACACTTCTGCAGTCACAAATTAATGAGTACGATGACTTCGAAGTCGGATTCTCTTACAGTTATACAAACGAGAACACTGGTCGACTATTTAGTAATTATGCAGATGTTTTTAGTGATCTGGTCACTGGCGAATTCGATTCTCTAACGGATACGAGAAATATCACCAGGGCAGACTTATTAGAAGCCTTTGAATTGGAATATGGAGAAGACAAAACTTGTGATGCTCCGCTTAAACTAGCTTCAATAGCTACTGTCGCTCTAAAACAAACGTACGATGCTGCTTTGCTTGCGCAAAATGCACTTGACGATAGATATCAGACTTTCACAAATGTTTCGATGCCAGAGCGCTTTTCGGCTCTAGTATCGAACCAACCTCAATTGATTTTATCCGGGTCGTACAGGAGCAGAAACGATTTTATTGGTGCCGACGAGTACAGCGTGAAGGCGAGTTACGAGTGGGGAAGGTTCAATCTTAATGGACTCAAGCGATATTTTGAAAAAAATAAGCAGAACCTGAAAGGCTTTTCCGAAGCCTACAGTAAATACGTTACAAGAGACGGATATCACCCAGTACTAAGAGATGATCGATTCGCTTTCTCTCTGGAATATTCTGAGGTAGATGATTTCAGGTTTGAGGATGAAACAAACAAATTTTTCAAGGAAGGAGGGGAGACAATAGCAGCAACTCTTTCATATGGTCGTGCACTGGGAGCCCCGCAAGGGAAAGTTAATTTCAGAGTTGACGCTGATATAAAAGCGATTGAATTTCTCAGTAACACTGAAGGTGTCGATCGGGTGGTAGGATCACTTACTTTTACTTACCGAATTGACGATAAGCTTTCGATACCATTAACATTTGAGTATGCAAATCGCAGCGAGTTCTTAAGTGAAGACAGTAGCAAATTTGGGACAAATATCGGTTTTAAATATGACCTAAACTTCACTAAATGAGCAGGCTAGATTTTTACCAAGATATTGATAGGGCCCGAGTTTACCGAAAACCTTGACCGTCCAAGACAACTATAGTCGAGATGCCTGTGCAGGCGCATATAGATTGTCTTAACCTGGGTCGGCATCCTAAACATGACCGCATATTTAGGCTGGCCAAATGGGGCATGGCATTTGTCTCGAATTATTGGATCTAAGTGACTTAGTCAGTGAAGTTAGTCTGTCAGCACTTTCTGTAAAGCACAACGGCTTAGTCACCCGACTGGGCCTTTACTTCGGCTTCTCCGCCTATCTGACCGCGGACTTCCCGCCAAGCAGGTTCCGGAGGAGTGTCTAACCAAGCCTCGCATTCGCCATCAAAACTCCCTATCTGATCATCTCCAGCGCCATGCGGTGTGTAACCCAGCAGAGCGCGCAGACGCGGGCTGAACTTCATCGCAATTTCGGGCGGGGTTTCCAGATACTGATTGGCCTCCTGGCGCAGCCAGCCAAGGCAATAGGTATTGATCAGCCCCATGCGCGGGCCGTCGCTTTCATTAGCACCACCACCGTGCCAAGTTGACCCTAGATAAAACAGCGCTGAGCCTTTGGGCATTACTGAGGATTCCCATTCCGAAACATCTGGGAGGTGCCATGAGCGCATAAAGCGGTGCGAGCCGGGCACCACGCGTGTGCCACCGTTTTCACGAGTGAAATCATTCAGTGCCCACATAACACCAATTTGTAGTTCCATTCCGGCTAACTCGAAGGGATACAATGAATCGTCTCGATGTAGGGCTTGCGCTCCTTCGCCAGGCAATATTTCGATGGCGGTCAAACTGCCCACTTGGTAAGTCGCCGCGTGCGGCAATAGAAACTCGTCTGCAACAGCGATCAGCATGTCGTTATCTACCAACGCTGCAGCACTAGGGGCTTCTTTCATGATCGCCCCGAATCGCTTCGTTTTGTTGCCGTCAAAGGGGTTTTGCTCTGCGAGGTTAGCCTCGTCCAGCCTTGGCCTTAACTCAGTGGCCACCGCATCAGCAAGATCCGGTTCGGCCAGCTCCCTAACCACTACGGCACCGTCTCGCCTTAGCGCTTCGATAACATCAGCAACTGCCCCGTTCTTTTCTAGATAGGTAAGTGGCATAAAATCTCTCTTCGTCGTTGTTAGTTGTTCTAAAAGTATCTGGGCTATATCCCATGCTACTCAATTCGGGTTTCTATCTTTGTTTTCGGTTTGTAGCTACGCCGAATCACAATTGCGGAAAGGATGCCGAGTGAGATAAAGACGATCGCGGAGGACAGGCTAAACCAAGCTTCTCCGGTTTGCCAATTCATCGAGCCATCCGCCATAATTTCTCCGGTGCCGCGCTGGTAGGGCTTGATGTAATAGTTCACCACTAAAAAGGGCATGGTACAGCCATAGAGGATTAGGACGGCCGGCGCGATCATTGTCGTTCTTGTTTTCTTAACATCACAATCTTCCTCTGGAGTGATATGAAGCCCAGCCTGATAGGCAGCTTCTTGCGCTGTCACCACACCCCTTTTAGAGAGTACGCTTATGGTTATAAGGCTGACAACCGTGCCAATAATCACTGGGTGAAGATAGCTCGGCCAGGTAATGTAGCCGAGGTACTCAATACTTGCCGGGATCACATTGAACACAAAGCCGGTGATCATGCCCCAATAGGCCGCAGACTCTGTGATGCTTTTACTCCACACGCTCATCAGGCCAACCGGCCCCCAAGAGGATGCATAGACGCTGCCTACGAACAGCATCAACCAGAAGATGTTGGGTGGGAACAAAAAGCTTGCGAGTAAAACAACAATGCCGACGATCATCATGATGATACGGATAGCTCGCAGCTCAAGCGGCTTCTCTCTTTTAATAACGTCATTGCTCGCGCTGAATCCAACGAGAGAGAGAAAGGTGGAAGCGGACGATAATGCTGCGGCCATTATGCCTGCCAATACTAGGGCACCTAAAAACTCGGGTACCAAATTCCGTGCTGCCCAAACCAACACGGTTTCAGAGGGCGTAATATCCACCCTCACGAGATTAACAAGGCCACCGAGACCGTATATCACGATCTGCAGAAGGGCGACAATAATGAGTGCATACATCGACGATCGCAGAACAATATGTTCATCCTTCGCCATCAAATGACGGCCGGCTTGCCAAGGGCCGACAATGTAAACTGCGCTCCAGGCAATATCGATAACGAATGCCCAAATAAGATAATCCATCGGCGTTGGCCATTCGGTGCCAGGACCTACAATGCCACTCCAAGAGGCGATTCCAGCCTTGCTTTCAAGTTGCGCCATATTCTCAATGGAGGTTGCAATGCCGCCTAAGTCACTGACAATGTAATACGCAAAGAACAGGGTGGCTCCGGTAAACAATAAGAACATCAAAGTGTCAGTAAGAATTACACCTTTGGAGCCCGCATACATTGTGAAGAACGTATAACTGAGCCAAGCCAAAATAAGGCTTTGCAAATAAGAGAGCTCGGTTAAATCGGCGAGTAGGATAGCCGCGCCCTGAGTGACAATAAGCAGATAGATGCCGATCGAAAGCATGATGATCAGCCCTGATACCTGCTGTACTCTGAAGCTGTTGAATCTCTGGCCAAAAAAGGCGGCGACAGTGGTCGCTCTGCTGCGTCGGAGATAGCGCCCGAAAAATAAAGCGCCGATCACATATCCCGCGGCGGAGGTGCTGGGGAATAGCATATAGGCACCCATTTGACCATCATAGGTGAAGCCTGCCTCGCCGAGAAACGCCACTGAACTCATTACACTCGCTACAAGTGTTCCAACGATAAGAATCGTGGGCGCCCGACGTCCTGCAACAAAATAGTCATCGAGGTCTTTAACGTTTTTCCCAGCGTAACTACCAATAACAACAAAAAGAACCAGACAGACAACAATCGTGAGGGTGAAAATATCCATTGTCATTAGTTCCCTTTATCGGGAGGAGTCAGTTAAGCCAAAATGAACGGTAATAAAAGCCTCAGCTTAATGCAAGGGTTTGGGGCGTGTACTGATGGCTGAATGAAGAAGTTTTCCACCGGGAGCTAGTACCACGATACAACGGGGAGCGCCCCTTACTGTTAGTAGGATCTTCGGGCACAGTGAGCTGAGTATCTTTGCGGCTTTTGGGCCGGAAAGTGATTTTTGATTTATGAGGAATAGGGTGTTTACCCTTCCTATATTTGAGATTTGTGTATAGAATTTCTAAGCAACAATGATCTCTGGTGAGACGGATTTTACTCAGCAGATAGATAAGGAGGGGAAATTAACATGAGCAATGCGGCAACGCGCACAATGGGGCAGAGGGGTTCTGAGGGCACAATTCGAAGGATCAACGCCCGCCCAGTAGCCCTTTGTTTTCCAAATATTGCTCGTGGAGATAGGGCACACGGCTAACACAAAATGTCACAGAAGCACGAATCGAGCATTCCAGAGGCGTCCCTTAAGCGGTCGAATTCCGGAAACGTATCAAGTGGCTCTCCCGCTGGTGCATGGTATACGTTAATTGTATTTGTTTTTTTCGCACTGTCCTATTTTGCGTTCAATCAAAGTCCGCGACACGATGTTTATTCCAGTATCACACCAATTGAGCGGATTTTTTATCCGCTTGAGCGTGACTCCTTTGCACGCCTTCCATTAATCACAGGGCGCATCAATGATGTTCATGCGATAGCAGGCAGTTCAACCATCTGGCTCGTGGGAGACGGTGGATTGATCTTGAAATCGACAGATGATGGCCAGAGCTGGCAACAAAGAACCTTTCCAGGCGGTCCACCATTGGATCTAGCACTTGAGCAATCTGACAACAATGAATCAGTAGGTTTTGAGTTCGATGTGATCAGCTCAGCCCTGGCTGAAGACGGAGAGAGTGTTGAAGAAGAACCTATTCTCGAAAGGGATTCGTTCGAGCAGTATCAGCAGACCAGCAGTAGGATTCCTCCCGAGCAATCTAAATTTGATTTGAAGGAGTTGGATGCTGGGCGAGCATCCAGATTGCCTGCTGCAAAATCAGATAGTCAGGCAACGTCTACTCTTGCACAGGGAACTTTCGAATTAGCCGAACCACCCATTATTCTAGAATCAAAAGATCAAGGGTCTGAGTTACTTCCCGATTTAGGTGTTGCTCGTGAGGGAGTCCAAGATCAGGCCGCAGCCGGATCAGAAAACTTGCTCTCATCGATAAACGCGGCAGAGCAAATCAGACTCAATGAAACACCTCCTGAGCCGCAGATTCCGAGACTTAACAGCGTTCAATTTTTAGATCAAAAAACAGGCATTATCGTCGGTGACGAAGGTTTTATACTGTTAACGACCGATGGCGGCAACAGCTGGAACAAGGCTGAATCTCCCACTGATGCAACCCTGCTGGATGTGGTTTTCACTGCGACAGGAGCAACCACAGTGGGTTCCGCAGGTACAATCCTGGAAAGTGATGACCGTTATGGTGACTGGCAGTTTGCCGAATTTGCAGGCCCTCCTGAAAACAATCTAAGGAGCGTAGCCTATTTCAACCCCATCACCTTGGTGGTTGGCGACAATGGTGTTGTGCTGAAAAAGGATCCTCGCGGTGCAGAAGCTTCAAAAAACGCCTCGTTCCCATGGATCCAAATTCCATCTACTAACAACCCATGGTTCAGGTCAGTAAAATTCAATCAAGACGGTACAGCGGTGGCTGTAGGAGGCTCAGGGGCCATTATTGTGCTTTTGGGGGAGCAAGAAGATATTGTCGACGTGAACAATGATTCGATAGTCAGCCTCAACGACGTTGCCATATTGCCAGATGGGAGTGCCTTGGCGGTGGGTGAAGTAGGTGAATTTCTCCTATCTCAACAGGATCAGTCCAATTGGCAGCAAATCGAATACCGCAATAGCGATAACCGAACAAATATACTGAGCGGATTGAATGCAATAGCCCGAGTGAGTGGTGAGCGATTTATCGCAGTTGGCGATCAAGGTGTAGTGCTGCGATCTGAGAATGCGGGAACAAGCTGGTATCGGCAGAGTATGGACTGGCAACAGGCGCTGTCGGACATTGATCTTGGTTCTGAGGGTGTTCTCGGCTTTGCCGGCTGGATTCGACTAACATCGTTATCCAAAGAGCGATCTGTCGCCTGGTTAGGGCAATCAAATTACCAACGATACCCAGCAGTTTGGTATTGGCTTTTGTGTCTACTAGCCGGCAGCATTGCAATTCTGTTCTCAAAACGAAAGCCCCCTGTGGTTGATGCTCGGGCATCAATAACCGATGCTCTAGCTTCAGATAGACCGCTGGAGCCCGATCAACCCGACCCTCTTGAATTTGGGCAGATAGCGCGTGGACTGTCTCGTTTTATTCGTAACCCGAGCACCGAGCCACCTTTGACTGCTGCCATTATTGGTAAGTGGGGCACTGGCAAGAGCTCGCTAATGAATTTGCTGTATTATGATTTGCAGCAATATGGATTTACTCCGGTGTGGTTCAATGCATGGCATCATCAAAAAGGCGAACAACTATTAGCTTCCCTGTACGCGAACATTCGTGAACAAGCAATCCCACGCCTTTTCCATGTTTCACAGCTCGAACCAGTGGGGATGATTTTCCGCTGGAACTTGCTGATGAACCGGATTCAAAAAAACCGTATGACCACTTTAATGTTGTTGGTGCTGTTCTTCGGCGCGCTCTATTATTTATCGGTGGGTGTTGAAATGGATTTCAGCGCGGTAACGAATGCCGTACGAGATGGTGAGGCCTGGGATGCGGTCGCGATCGCGTTATTAGGATCGACGCCTCTGGCTGCCTTGATAAGGACCATGCGTGGATTTGGACTGGATCCAATGCGCCTCGTTTCCATGGGCGCAAACTCGACCAACAAGAATGCAAAAATGGATCCGAGTGCACGGCAGAAATTTGCTAGAGAATTTAGCGAAGTAACTCAGAGCCTGCCCCTTGGAAGAATGGTGATTTTTATTGATGATCTAGATCGCTGCGGGAAGGAGAATGTGGTTGATATTCTGGAAGCGATTAATTTTCTTTCGGTTTCCGGTAATTGTTACATCGTACTGGGAATGGATGAGAAGTGGGTCAAAATGTGCGTTAGCGATCACTTTGAAAAGATGGCCGCTGATGATCCGACCTTCGCAGATCAATATTTGGAGAAGATGGTCAATATCCGTATTCCGGTTCCTGTGCTTGGCGATACTGGAGTTTTGAAATTGCTGGAGCCCGCTGTTGTGAGTCCGCCTGAACCGAGCTCATGGCCGAAGCAAGTGTGGGAGGCGACCAAATCTCGGATTTCTCAGTTTAGGGTATTGATCGCAGGCATTGTCGTTATGATTGCCTGGCTGTTGATGGGGCAACCTCTTCAATTTTTTACGTCACAAGAGGAACAAACAAAGCCAGAAGTTGTGATTAAGGAATGGCGAGATGTTCAAATCAGCCAAATATCCATGCAGGACGGAGTGCCGCGCATATTGCTGAATGTTGACCCGCCTAAAACTGCAAAATTGAAAGACTTGACGAGTGCAGATACCTCGCTACAGTTAATTCTAGAATCCACAGAGCAGGATATGCGGAATGGAATCGTTTTAGGAGAGATTGGCACCGATGGCGTAACTGCAAGATTAAAGCTTAAGGCGGGACTAAACAGGTCGTCGGGAAAGAATCTCGAGGCAGGGTCAAATACGTTGAGAGGGTTAGATCAAATGGGACTTGAGTCTATCCCAGATACAAACGATGTCGCAGAGTTTGTATCTGGTGGTAGCAGTAATCCTTGGCTGTCGTACTTGTTGCCTGGCCTGATTGGAAGTCTGTTGATTTACGGCGCTATTATTTTTGCTGGGAAAAGACCAAGTCGAATCGTGGAGGATTCTGCCGATTTTGGTCAGGCTCTCAGATTCTGGCAGGACTGGATCATGTTGGCGCATGCAACACCGCGTGCGCTAAAGCGATTTCTAAACCGTGTGCGTTATCTCGCAATGCGTTATCGTCCAGATCGAATTGAGCCAGTAACCACGGGACGGCAGCGTTTCAAAGCCATTTTTACCGGCTCCAAACACAAAACCGAGAATGCTGAGGGTGATACCTATATTAACGAAGCCGGTCTCGTTGCTTTAAATGCGATTTATGCCTTTGAACCTTCCTGGGTGAGTGATAGTGAAAAGTTTGCAATGCTAGCCAACGGTGATCTGCTAACGCTATTGAAGCAGGACAAAGGGTCGCTGCTGAGTCAGAACTCCGAAGAATGGGTAGGACAATTTGCCAATGCTCCGCACCTCCATAATCAGCACTTTGGGAATTTTGTCAGTGCTGCCGACCGAGATCACTTCCTGCATCTGGTTAGTTCCGGCTGACGTATTTAAATATTTAACTTATTAATGAATATGCAATAAGATTGTCCAACATCAGATGTGCCAGAGGAATACCAATGTTTAAAATAATAGTCTCCATAGTTCTAGTCAATACGATGGCATTGTCGCTCAATTTCGGTCAAACTTTTGCGCAAGATTCCGAAGTAAAAAAGGCAGTGCTCATTACTGGTGCGAGCAGTGGAATTGGCCGTCTAACCGCTGAACAATTAGCGGCGGAAGGTTTTTTCGTCTATGCAGGAGCACGCAAAGCAAGTGATCTTGAAGCACTTAATAAAATCGATAACATTATGGCTGTCCGCCTTGATGTCACCGTTCAGGATGAAATTGACGCTGTCGTCACATTGATCGAGTCTGAAGGCCGAGGGCTTTGGGGAATAGTCAACAATGCCGGTATCAATATCATCGACCCGTTAATTGAAGCAAAGGCATCGGATATGCAGTTCCTCTTTGATGTGAATGTCTTTGGTGTATTCCGCATAACAAAGGCATTTGCCCCAATGGTTATTGAATCAAAGGGCCGCATTGTAAATATCAGTTCTATCGCTGGTGTATTAGCTGGGGGGTTACCCGGATACGGCATGTACACAATGAGTAAGCACGCTATTGAAGCATTTACCGACCAATTGATTTCTGAAATGACTGATCTCAATGTCAAAGTGAGTGCCATTGAGCCTGGCAACTTTCGCTCTGACATCGGCATATCTCGGTGCAAACGCATGATCGCCGATAGCACTAATAGAAAATATCAGTACTTTGCCGATGTCATGCAAGAGTATTTGGATAGCTGTAAAAAGTACATTGCTGAGGGTGGTGTAGCTTCCTCCCCACCGCCAAACCTTGTTGCGGACGCTATCCAGCACGCGCTATTCGATGATGAACCGAAAGAACACTACCTGGTTGTCGCTAATCCGTTTGAAGGTATGATCACAACTAGCATTTCACTCAGGAAAACACTGAACCTGAATCACGAACACAAATATAGTTATGATCGAGAGCAATTGATCAAGTTAATGGACGAGGAATGGGCCATTCTCAAAGGCGAAAAGACGCGTGATTGGGGTAGAAAATAGTCGCTGAAAATTTATTCACGTCTGCGCCTGATTGTACTCTTTCAGTTTATTGCGGCTTTCGCCCGAACCTATTTTTATGAGAGGGGGGGCAGAACGAACCCCAAAATATAAGGCTTAGTCGACACCCAGTTCAGCCTTGAGAGGGAGTTCGTTGGGAGATTGGAATAGGGCGGCAGCGTGAGATTACGGGTTCTGCTTAACCGCCAGCTTCAAGGGCAAGCAAAGAAGCTCCAGCCATTATTGAGCTTCCATTGACAAAGTCTCTTCTGGTTATCTTACTCATTGCTTGTCGCTCAAGCGCATTCCACGTTCAAAAGTAATTCAATTTGGCGGAACTAGCACAGAGCCTTGTTCTGACTCTGTTAGCCAGCAGATGATTCACGAGGCGAAGATGCGCAATGAAAGTTTGCTCTCTCCAGTTACGAGACTACTGCTCGAAGCAGTACAGATGAAACGAGCTAGTGCAGGCGGTGTTGGTATTGGATGTCCAAGTGCTGCCGGTGTCACCGATATTGCCAAAGTGTCCTGATTCAAACTGGTCGGCCGAACCCCAAACGTCAGCTTGAGACCCTCCCGGACCACAGTCACGGCGATGGTCGAAAGCTTTCCCGTTGGTCTTGGTATTGGTCCATACCGAGCCGGTCACCGGATTGCCATTTTCGTCGCGATCGATACCGTGATCCAGCGAGCCATCGGTGAGGTCGTTCCAGCCATCGGCAACCTTTGTTCCAGTGGTGAGCAAATAAGGATCAGTGGAGTGTGTCATGCGCTCTGATACATTTTGTGTACCTCCGCCGTTGCCAGTGTTATCCATGCGCCCACCTATCCATGCTTTATAAGTGCCCGATAGACCGGCACTCTGGGCGGCGGATTGACACTTGGCGTCGGCGCTGGAAAAATTCCCGAGATTGCCGTTATAGGTTTGGCTAGTGGTGAAAACCACGCGCGAACCGACGTCGCTTTCGGTGTCGTTTGGATCTGAGTGACAGTGGCGTAAGAGCAACAAAATGAGGATCAATAGAATGATCAAGATAAAAATCCAGGCAACGGATCGGTTTGAACTTTTGCTCACGATTGACTCCTTTGTTAGTTAGCAGAATTGAGTATAGTTACCCGCCAGACTCAAAACAACACGATATGATACCGTCGGCGGCTGGAGATGTTGGTTAGAACCCGCTGATCACACGAGTGCAGCTCAGGCGTCAGGCCTAATAAAATGACTGGTCCACATAGCCGAAAAGACCAACTCGTGAGACCAATCACAGAGCCAAGCCTCTATTATTTTCTTTGCCCAGGAATAAATATACAATTATTTTTGTAACCTTTTCCGTTGCCAAACGTATTAATAAGTAACGAGCAACAATAACGCAAACAATAGAGCTTTTAACTGCATGAAATTTTTGTTTCGAACACTGGTTAATGAAAACCAGCAGCTTGTGTACTCACAAGCTATGTATGTTTTGGCGAATAAAAGTGATGCCGAAGATGCAACTCAAGAAGCATATGAACGTTTATGGAAACACATGAATAAACCACGACAACAAAACGAGCTTAATACAGAATCGGGCAAAGCTTGGCTGTTACACGTTGTGCGGAATCTTTGTATCGATAAATTACGGCAGCGCAAGCCAACTTCTGATAAGGATCTTGATGAACTGCAAAGTGATAGTTCACATAGCAAGCCGGTCGCCATGTTGATGAAAAAGCAATTGAGTTCATGGCTTTGCAATGCTATCGAAAAGTTAAAGGAGCCTTATCGCTCGCTAATCATTTTGGCCGATTTACAACAAAGATCGATCAAAGAAGTGGCTAGCACGCTGGACCTTAATGAAAATCAGGCGAAAGTCTATATTCATCGAGGCAGGAAACAATTACGTGTTCTTTTGCAAGGCGTCGAATTATGAAAAACGAAGAACTAGAATATTTGGATAAGTTATTTGCCAAGTCATCTGACCAAGTAGAAGAATCAGAAGTAGATCTTCCGTTGGTGGATGTGCCCGCAAACTTAACCGACAGGCTATATGCAATAACGGAGCCGGCTCTTGGTAATCCTCACTCAGTCAAAGAGTGGAGCTTTAAGTCATGGCCAAAGGTTGCCAGTATTGCGGCCAGCTTATTGGTGGCTGTTGTGTTTATTCAAATGTACCAACAACAACAGACATTAAAACAGCTTGAACAAGCACAAACTGATTTAACCACGGCACTTCACTATTTAGCCGAAGCAAATAAAATCACGCAGGCTCAAATGATCTACTCGCTTAATGCAAATATGAGAAAAGCCGCTGTAGAACCAGTAATAAAGATGGGTCGAGATGCAGTATTCCCATCGCAAAAATCACCAGAATCCGAAACTAAAGTACCCACCCGTACGTTATGAAACGTGCCATCACACTGAATTCAAGAGCACTTAATCTAAGAGGAAAGCATGAAAAATTTTAAACGAATATTTAGTATCAGCATCATCGCTCTGTTGTTTACCGCATCAGTAAACGCCAACGCCAACGGGCAAATTGATTTTGCCGACCTTTCATCTTTTTACGGTGAACCAAAGGTTGAGATCAACCTGAGTGCGAGTCTTATGAATATGGTTGGTAGTTTCGCCAAGAGTGAAGACCCAGAGGTAGCAGAAATTTTATCAAATCTCGAATTTATCAAAGTAAGGGTCTACAACTTAAAGGGCGAAGTTGAAAAAGCCAATACGACCATCGATAGCGTAAGCAAAACCTTAAGATCCGAGAACTGGGAAACTTTAGTCACTGTAAACGATAATGAGAATGACCAAAAGGTTCGTATTTTTAGTAAGTCTACGAACGATGTAATTGATGGCATTGTAGTGATGGTAGTTTCTCCTGAAAATGAAGCTGGCGAAGCGGTATTCATTAATATTGTTGGAGAGATTGACCCAAACAAAATTGCCAAGATTACCGACAGCCTTGATATAGATATTAATTAGAACAATGAAATTTCTAAAATACACTCTTATATCTCTTCTAACGCTGGTTCTATTAGCTAGCGCGGGCTACCTATTAGCATCAAGTGGAATTAAGTCCAAGCCGGGCTACGCCAAACTAACCATGCCTAGCTGGTTCACGACCAATACAATAGTCGCTTTAAACCTAGGGCCAAGAGGTTTAAAGCCAGTGCGATGGGTGATTAATCGTGTCGTTAGTGAGTCTGACCATGAATTAGATGTGTCTGAACGACTATTATTGAGTGTGCTGCAAGATCTAGAAGGAGTGCAATTACGTGTCTATGAAGTTGAAAACGATAGGCAGATTTTTGAACAAGCAATTGATGATTCGATAGAGTCGTTGAGACAAGAAAATTGGCAAATACTACTGAAGGTGCGCGAAGACGATAAAAGCGTAGTTGTGATGCAATCTGCAAGTGATGGATTGATCTCAGGCTTGTCAGTATTAGCGAGTACGCCAGAAAATGCTATTTTTATGAATCTAGCTGGGCAAATTGACCCTGAATCGATCGCGATGTTTGCCGATAGCTTGAACTAAACATTTCGTGTCCAGACAGTCCATTAATCGCTACTACTTTGTGTTTACGGACCCCCAGCTAACGTATTAAACTTATTGTTCGTTTTTTTGGATTATCTGAACTTTATGTAGCTGAACACTATCGAAATACCCGAAGGGGCAAGCGTTCTTATCATAGCTGCGTTTGTAGATTGGGGGAGGGTGCTCTGGTCCAAGATAGTTGAATTTAATTGACTCGTTCACTAAAGTTAACTTGTCAATATTGCTTTAGGGTAATAAGACCTCTAGTAACAAAAGATGAAATCTCAGGTAGCATGTTGGCTAAGGTAACTGTCACCAAATGCTTCCACGTCGGTGCTTAACATTAAACATATAGTTCAGCATTAGACCAAACTCGTGGTTGGTCTCGCTCTCAAAATGGCCGCCGTTTGAACGATAGGCCGGCGCATAAAACGCCTTAAGATTGGCGCGGCTGCTGATGCGATAGTCCAAATCGATTTTGCCGCGAACAGGGACAAAACGGGAACCCAAATTAGATTTTTCGTACCCTACCCAAAAGCCGCCATTTATCATGAGATTGCCCTTCGGCGACTGCCAAAGACCCATGTTTGAATTCCACAGAATGCGGTAAACATCATCCGACTGTGCACGTCTATAACTTGCACTGATGCCTCCCTGAAGCGGATATTCGAATCCTGGTACCGTTGGTAGCTGGGCGAATGAGCCAATTGTAATTTCATATTCTGCTCCTTCACCAAAAGACTCGTCAATTACTACCGACACTCTGTTTCGATACACAGCCAATCCATCTTCGTAGCTCGAAGATTTACGTACAGCATAGTTTGAAAATTCGGTTTTCCATCGATATCTCGGAGTGCCTATGTCATTTTGGAATAGCGTCAACCGATGATTGAGCTGTCGGTCTTTCCAATATTTGTGATAACCAAAGGTAATGAATTCCGGATCTTCACCTGTAAATTCACTGCGATTTTGATAGTTGATGATGCTGCCTGCGCCAACATCATAGAAGCGAAATTCACCTCCATAAATATGTTTGCCATTCGCTTTAAGGTGAGTCCCCAGTTCACGAGGGTCGATTGCATCATCAAACTCAAAGACGTCATCTTCTTGGCCATTGGCCGAACCCAAACAAATCAACGAGACGAGTAGCAGCAGATATCTCATTGTTGATCATCAAGGGGGGTATATGTAACAAGCAACAGCGTCTCGCGCAATTGTTCTATCTCTAGTTTTCGCAGATCCTGAAAGAGGCCTGTTGAGGCGTTATTGAAATTTCCTTTCTGTATCTTTTTAATTGGGCCAGAATAGGGAAAGTCACCCAAGCGTAACTCGGCTGTTTTCTGAAGTTGAATCGAAGGAATCTGGAAAACGGCCTTGCCTTCGTAATAGACCTGTAAGTCCCCGTTTTGAGAGTCGAGCTTATATTTTGCCTTGTCTGCCGACTGCTCGCTATAGTACTCAGGACAAGGATTTCCCTCTCCCAAACTCATCGGTTCAAGATCCACGCCTTTGAATGTTAGTAGTTCTGAATACTCGTGTGAACTTTCGTCTAACCTTAACTCAATAGTGTGGGCCTCAAGAAGTTTCAATTGCACTTGTACCATACAATTATTACCGTCATCGAGAATGTGTGCCGGGATTCGATCAACTCCAGTAATCTCAACAAAAATCGGCTCGTTTGGAAGGTAGATTTTATCAACCGAATGTGTGCCCATGTCTGTGATTAGAATTTTTCGATCATTGCGGATCTCGATTGGTCCGTTTTTGATCTTTCCATTGACGTAGTAGCAGACCCTTTTCGAATTCTTTGCAAAATTCTGAGCTTGTTGGGTTCCTACAAAATCATGAAGCGATAAATATATCGCTGCGTCATATTCACAATCAACTGCGGCAAAAACTACATGAGAGGCATTCACCGATAATGTCGCGAACAAGATAACAGTTGATCTAAATATGCTCAAAATTTGTAAGCCTTTCTGAGGTATTCATTACAGTTTTCTTGAACGTTCTGCTCAAGAACTGCCGGTTCTCCATCGCTTTCTTCTGCAACGACCTGGATCCTACAATTAGAAACAGAATCGTTCTCGATTTCATTTCTGGTATCAAACAACGCTTGGCCAATATCCGTGTTCACTTCATCCATAACTGATTCTAAGGTGGTCCTGAGTGTCCAACTACCCCCGTTTGGCACCAAACTCAGGATAGTAAAACCTTCTTTTAACAATCGGCTTTGGCTATCCTTTAAAACCAGTATTTCAGTTAAGTCATCTCCATTTGGTACATTGTAGACAAATGAGGCTTCCGTAAAGTAGGCTTCTAAGTCTCCGGTATTAAGTGCACGAATATCAATCTGCTGATCCTTAGGATTTATTCCAACAAACCTAAGATCGGTTGCTGAATCACTAACGACGAATTGAAACACGCCTACCAAGACCGCAATCGTCGATCCAACCAAAGCAACCAACGTATTAATTGTAGAAATTGGGAAAGAAAAACCTACTTTCTCGTTGCATTGGAGGCAATTTGTTGCCGAAACAGGCACAAACAACCCACACCGTTCGCATGGTTTTGTAACACAATCTATATCCTGATAGCACTGGCAGGTTGTACACCACAAGGTGTCTGCTTTGAGTTCAGTGCTGCATCGGTAGCAATTCGTCATCCAATTTCACTAGCTCCTATCACACGCACGGAGAAGCCGCTCTGTGTGTAAATACCTTACTCCATGGCGTAACGAGGCGTCAATTTTTTAAAATCGGAAACATTGTTTATCTTGCAATTGACCTCCTGCCCAAAAGAGTGTCATGGCATGGCTGGATACAAGCAATTTAAGTCAATGTTCGACGTAATCGAAATCGTTATCAAATCTAAAGAGCGTTTCGGCTTTATTTATTATTTAGTTTGACTAAATCATTGGCTCATGGATATTACTCGGCATCGGCAAAAAAACGTTGAAGGGTTGCTTTGAGCGAACTGGCATCATCGGCAATTGACCAGGCCCACATTTGTGACAGCGCATTGGACTCTTTGGCTGTTAAGCCAATCTTGAAAAACGTGCTGTAGGTCGGGAACCCTTTGAACGCAGCAAAATCATTCAACGGGTCCTTGGAACCGTCTTGTCCCTTGGTTATTTCATTTCTAAGCTTTTCATCGCCAATTGAATTTTGCCAGTCCAGAGTTTTGGCATTTTGCAGATACAGTAAGTTCACTGCTCGCCCAGCGGTAACGTTGGCTAATGAATTTTTAACGGTTGTCACCTGCATTTGGTGAAAAGCCGGTGCTGAATTTACCTTGCCATCATCCGGTGTCTGACCGGCTGTTGCGCCGCAATTGGTGGCATAAAGCCCTTTAACTAATTTCCCAAATGGCGTATCACCTGATATGTCCGCGCTGTTGTCAAACACGGTGATCAGGCTGGTTGGCTCAAAAGCACCGTTGTGAGGGTCTTTTTGTGCATCGGTAAACGGCTGATAACTGCCATCTTTGGCGTTAAAGTCAATGCCAAAAAGTGCCGCAGCCTGACCACCTGCAATAATCTTGCCATTTTCCAGTGACAGCGGCGTGCTGGTATTATCAAACGCCAGTAAATTTAGCAATGGCTGGTTGCTATCGGCGTTATCCGTTTGAGCCAACATGCCTAAGATACCGGTGTTTTCAAGACTGCCGCCATCGGTAAACCGCGTTTGTTTGTTTTCGCTGACAGACCCAAGCGGCCAATAATTGTAGCTCGGCAATATATTGTCCAAATCTCCCAGTGCCTTCAGAACCTTGGCTTCGATGTCAGCGATCAGCCGCTTGAATAGCTTTTTGACATAAAATTCTAGTTTTGCTACCCAGCCATGATGGTGTTTGCCAGTAAGCCGCTCCGCAATCTTGGCCGTAAACGCATCTTTCTTCTGCTTGTCGCCCATTTCGGTGTTAACCCACTCGGCGATTGCCTCGGCAAAAAAAGCACTGGAACAACTCACAATATCAATTAAAGAATAAGGTTGGGCAATGGTTACTTCGACAGGGGAGGTCTCTGCAGTATTCTGATCAAGCATTGACGTAAAACCATAGGATTCCACCGCGCCACCACCGACTAGCGAGGCGGACGGCGTTTGGCCTTTTACACTACTTACCACAGGCGTCACCTGGTTAGGCAGCATTACAATATTGGTATGAGTTTCTCCGACAACACTTTGCATAATATTGTCGTTCATAATTAACAGAGGCCGCTGTGGCCGAGTAAAGAAAAAGCTACTGAGTGCAGGTGCTTGCGCTGGGAAATTTTGCGTCGCGTAGCTTTCGCTCAGAGTAAATGATTTGGTCGAATTCCACGGCTCATCACCCTCTGCCCGCAAGCCATAGTGATCAAGCACATGTTTTGCCACCAAAGAGGGCCAGAACCATTTGTGATTTTTGGATCTATGCTCTATTAAAAATAGAACTGTAGAGACGGTTAACTCCTCAACGCTTATACCAGCAGGTACTTGCCCAAAACTGTTGTCGCCAAGCTCATTGACATCCAACAAACCCTCGCCGCGGCTAAGCGATAATTTCGCTGGCGGGTAATAGCTGCCGAGCAGATCAGTGTCACTGATAGTATCTGGCGCGTAAGCCCAGATAGAGGAAGCCCAGGTGCCACCTGAAACAGAAGAGATAAAACGCGGTTTTTCCATTAGCCCCAGGGTGTTGAGCCCTAGCATTTGACCCCAAGCGCAAGTCAGTGCGCGTGACCCCCCTCCGGAAAAACACAAACCAAGATTGGCGCGTGATGAATCTGAATTTGAAAGAGTTGGGTTTTCCCCTGCAACAGGATAGATATTTGCCTTATAGGCCATAGATTACTCCTTTTGTGATTATTCCAGTGACCATCAACTCAACTGCGATGGTGTTCAGTGTAAGGCCGCTCTCGTCGAATATAGCCGAAATATCATTGAAGTTTGAGAGTGTTGCGCTGATCGCAATAGTGGCGATAAACAGACAACTGATTTTATGCTGTGCTCTTTTCATGAGAAATCTACAGCTTGGCGATATATCGAACCCTGAATGACCCATTAAGAATAGTAAAAACCTCTTGCTCACAAATCACCCAATTGGATGATTTGTGGTTGGATTTCAGGCCTCTATTCCCTGCTTATTGCCGGAGCCCTAGTAGGTTACCTAAGCTGAGTCAGGACCGAGCGTGACTCAGTGGAGCTTCGTGTTGCTACAGCCTTGCGAGGCAAGCTATCCTCAGCTTGAGAACAAATGATTGTAAGAGGATCTAATCTATACTACCTTCTAGTAAGGATCATAGCCCTTCACAAGGACAGGGTGTCATCCAAACCATATGTCGTACAAGTAGGAAAAGAATAGGCTCGGCCACCTAGGTTCGGGCAGTTCACTAATAATATCCACGGAGGTGGACCATGGGAGACAGCGCTGAAGTATTAGCTGGGATTGATCATGTCGTTGTGCTGATGTTGGAGAACCGTTCGTTTGATAATGTGTTAGGAGGGCTCGGGCCGTACTATCCGTCATCGACTAAATTCAACGGTGTTCCCGCAAACTTTAGCAATCCAGACACGAATAACCAGCCCGTTCTGGCATGGCAAATAGGTCCGGGAAAGACTCCGTATACCACCAATCCCGATCCTGGGGAGACTCATGGGGACATGAATGGTCAGTTGTATGGTTATCACCATGACGTCCTCGGATGGTGGCCTAATTGGCCCAAAAAGGTTACCCCTGGCGATCCCCCGGATATGCAGGGCTTTTGCATCAACTACCAAACGAAATTAGTTGATCCAGGTGAGTCATGCCCAGAAAACGTGATGCACTATTTCAACGCCGCAAGCCTGCCGATCAGCTCGAGCCTTGCTCTAAATTATGGGGTTTCCGATGCTTGGTTCGCGTCGGCGCCCAATCAGACTTATCCGAACCGAATGTTCGCGCACTGCGCTACCCCAGGGTATCGAGAGGTGGTGTTGCTTGGGAATGAGTCTTATGAAGAAGATATA
>WNLI01148344.1:0-15827 GCA_025802215.1 Wirenia argentea
GCAGGATTTGTACACTCCACCAATAGATACGGGTATTTAGCCTACTAGCTCGCTTACGTGCGGGGCGAGCTCGCTATTATCATTTTGTTACGTAGGGTTATCACAAATACTGTAAGAAGAAAAATTTATAGAGCTTTACACTACCTAAGTTAAATTAACCTTAAAGTTTTTTAGGACTGTCGACTATCTTCCTCAGAAGAGTGGTCCCAGTTCACAGCGTAACTAGTACAGTACATTGGGCGGGGTTATTTGGTAGGAATTATGCTGCTTTATACTTCTGAGCTTTTGAGAGTTGAAAGGCCCCTCTCCCTGTCCATGATTTGCAGACAAAAATCCGCCATCGCAAACCATTTGCTAAAATCGAACTAAGTTGTACAATGGGACAACTAGTCCATTGCTGACCATGAATCTGTACCGTACCTCACAAATGTCGTGTCCGCGAATCCTCAATCAAAAGTCGCCAGTACGTCATGAACTGGGACGAGGGGGCCTTTCAATTCTCAGGAGTATGGAGCAGTGTAATTCCCGCCAAATCACCTCCCCTTGGCAGGAATATTACTACTCCGTGAACTGGGTCTTCACTTCTCGAATGAAGATGACAGACGGTCGTTGAAAACTTTAAATAAACCAGGACTGCAGTCAAAATGAATTCTTGATATGTTGTAGTGTAGACTATTACTTTACTTTACTTTACTATTATTTTGACGTCATTTTCGTTAGTTGCTCAAATTAGCATTTTTTTCTAGTCAAGATTGTCTCGTTTTGAATTATCCACCTGGTGACGTCATGAAACAGCAAGACATTGGTTGAGCTAAAATTTTCTCTTTTTTTATTTGATGATTTGTTTATTCTGTCGGACGTCATGAGGTGGATCGAGGATTCGAGGTGGATATTTCAAAACAAGATTTTTTCGGAAATAATTAGTCCCCCATCAGAAAAAGGCAAATTATTGCTAACTATAATCCCAGTAGCGACGTCAGTTTTGGATTAATATTAATTAAAATTTCGATTTTACATGTCACTATTGACTGCCTAACAACAAATAACTAAATAGTTACAACATATCAAAAAATCATTAAGGCTGCACTCCTGGTTTATGGTAAACTCAACTAATAGGTAGTGTTAAAAATTTGTCTTGATACATTTTGTTACGCGTGATATTGCACGAGATGAAGCTGGTAGTGTTGGTGATGTGTGTGGTTGGGTATGGGCTGTCGTGTCCCATCACAGTCAACATTGCACTGTCTGATGGAAATGGTGAGTTACTATATATGTATTTAATTTCACGGGTTGGTGCATCGTGTCGTTTTCGCAAGTTTTTCATTTGCGTCCTACCTCGCGTATACATATGTATGTGTACAAAAGAATTTGTGTTAACACTTCGCGAAAGTTTCCACTTACAGAATTAGTTTTACTTGTAAATAAAGTATAGTGTACATTCACATACACTTAGATCATCTTTACAATAGTCCAGAGACACAGTAGTGTTGTCCGGAACTGACTTTTTTGATCCGGAACGAAACTTTACCTGTATTCAGATTGCTGGACCGGTACGGAATCCCCGGTACGGAACGGAACCTACCGAAACTTTACTGGAACCTGCAGGAACTTTACCGGAACTTTACCGGAACCACCATTTGTAGTTCTTTAACAATAATATTTATATAATGCTACCAGGTGAACGGTCGCAACTAAGCTAGTTCCGCCGGAACTTCTTCCGGATCCCGGTACGGAACAGCCCGTAACCGGACCGAAACGGAACAGAACGGAACCCTAGTTCCTGGTCCCGGAACGGAACGGTACGAGTTCCTGGAACAACACTAAGACACAGTATCTAATGCTCTAATACACATACGTATTTGGAACAAATAGTGCCTATTTGAAGCGAGTGTCAAATTGTCAATTGCTCTTTGATACATGAATACACTGGCTGTAATCTCTAGCCCAACAATGGACCTCAAAAGGCTCACATGCAGACATGCTATCTCGGAGCATCACCAACAGCCTAGGTGCGAGAGCTTTAAGAAACATGCCACCTCTGACGCATGTTTGCCATATATAAAATGATTTCAACGGCAGATTCTAAATTGATAACAAAACACGATTTTAAATGTTTTTGGTCATGCAAGTACACACAAATAGGCCGCGGACATTCACTAACCGACTTCAACAATTACGATGATACAGGCCACCCAGTTAATGTACAAGACTATTATTTGGGCTTATTTTTATATGCTAGTGGTTACCACTACACACAAATTATAATATAGTGGTACAGTAATTCCTTCATAGCGTTCGAAGTGGCAAATAGAATCAGGAGCTTATCCCGGTTCACAATGCAATGTATACAGCCGAAGCCACACTGCACCGGTCTACCGCAGGTTACTTTCCGACTTTCTCACGTGTCTACCCAATTTTAATTTCTGGGTAAAAATCGACGGCACATGCGGGGATTGAACCCACGGCTACTACCTAGGATTGTGATCGGTTTATCGGAGGACCAGCGCCTTAGACCATTCAGCCACCGCGACCCTGATGTACCAGTTATAAATAGAGTAATACCCTCCATCTGGTATTTAAGCTCTGTTTTTCGACAGATTCCAAGAACGGACAGAGCCACAAAACTGGCATCACCTCAGCAGACCACACCCATTCACCCGTTGACCACACCCACTCTCCAAATGACCACACCTACTCTCCGAGGAACCACACCCACTCACCAAACGACCACACCCACCGCAAGCAAGATTTTGTCGCGTTCAGCGTGGGCACCAGGAAAGCCTTCCGCGCAACCTCAGCCACCCCGATCTCTATAGAGGTTATACTATACAACTCCGGTGGCTATTTTCATACCGCTGACAATGCATTTCACGCGCCCACGAAAGGTGTATATAGCTTCACGTTTAGTGGCACTGCTGCAAAAGGGAAAAACTTGTGGATGGCACTCAAAACGAAAAAACAGGGCGGATCTAAAGTGTCGGTGGCAGTTGCATTCGACTACGCATCTGGCAATGACTTTGGTGGGGCAAGTAGTAGTGTGATAATAGAAATGGATGCGGGGGAAACCGCGTCTCTGTATTTCATGGGTGGACATCAACTATATGGTATGTCTAGCTCAAATGGACCGTCAACGTTATTTTCTGGAAAACTGGAGCACAAACTGGACTAAATGAAACATTTGTGGCTGTGAAGATGTTAACTATGATGACTGTAACAATATGGATTACTATACTGAACCGCAAAATAAACGCATCTTTTTTAAATATACTATAATATATAATATAGTTGACTGACAATGACTGTATATAGTAACATCTAGTAAATATATATAGCGACACATATTACCTATCAACTCAAGAAGGAATTAACAGTATATCTCAAAAATTGAGCATTAAGTAAAGGTAATTGACGAAAATCAAGTTCATAAACACAACAAATTTGCAACGTTATAACGTTGTAACAATAAAACTAACAGTTGGATTGGCAGTAGAGCTAAGTCGAGCAGTAATGAAGAAGCATCCAATAAACACAACAAATAATGTCATAACAGAGGTACGGCAATGTACATTATGCTCAATGTGATGAGACATTAATTTTAAAATACAATGACAATCTTCAATTCCGAGACATTTTTATCACGATTTTTTGCCAATCACCATTATTCATGGTACTGCCAATTTGTCAGTTCGTCATCGTCGAGTCAAACAGACGTATCTCAAAAATGATGAAAAAAATTATTTTTCACAAATCACAAAAAACTGTTTTGTTAGTTACCTATACATTGAATTTACAAATTCGCATGTAATAGACAACTATAGCAATCTATGGACAGCTGTGGTTGTGTTTCAAATGATGTTATGGCTTATGTAAGCCTAAAACGGTATTCTGGGCAAAAATTGTAGATACGTCCATTTGACTCCATTAGTTTATTACAGGACAAAATCTAGGTCACAATATTGTGACAGTCAAATGGATGTATCTACAGCAGTTTTACGTCCGTTTGATTTTGATTTAGTTATATTTTGCTCAATACTGCAGAAATTTAATAACGCTAGAGTAATGTCCCTTTGGCAGAATATGAAGGGATGCTAAAGGAATTTTTTTCTGCAAAATTTTGTTTACGTCCTTTTGACTGTACGTCCGTTTGACTCGGCGACGACGAGTTGTATTGCATGTATCGTGGTGTTTAGCGTATAGGTAGAGGATACATCACTCCATATATACGTGCCCGATTTCATTTTCTTATGTTGTATAATGTATAATATATATACGCGAGTAATCTTATGTTGATAAAAAAGATGCGTTTATTTTGCCGTTCAGTATATTTCCAAGCGTAACGTAAGAGTACATTACGGAGTACAGTATTTTAGACCGTTTGAAAGAGGAATATTTTTTTCCTGGTTGTGTGAAAAATTCTAACACACGCCTCCGAATTGTTACCGTTTACACAAACATTAATTTTTTCATTCTCTGGCGTGATAATTTATGTTTATGTAAAATTTCATATATTATTCATATATGGATTGTGTGTATGTGTTGGACATAGGTTGCAGTGCTAGCTACAGGTAGCCCTGTTGGGGTAGCACTCCCTTGAAATGAGTCGCACTTACACATGCCACACTAGGATGTGGTATTCCACTAAGGAATAAAATGCTCAGATATTATTATTGTGGATATTAGAATTTCAGATACATGAAAGAAAATTATTCAACCTTCAGATGTGTAAATGAATTTGCTAATGCTCAAGTAATACGGATGCTGTAAGCACTTGGGTAACGGTAACATGGAAAACGTTGTAAAACGAAGTTTTACCAGTTTATTCGAAAGTGCGCCGTAGAATTTCGCACAGTCAGAAAGAAATTCAACAATACAACAATACAACAGTATAAAACAAGTTATCTTGTGAGAAATGTAGAAAATAACTAACCGTAACTTTGACGTCATAATGAAAAATATAACGATGTACGGTTTTTAAAAATCCTAGTATAATATACTAGGCGTTACTTTGGGATATTTTCCATTATAACCTTGTCAAAATTACTGTTAGATGTATGCCTGTAATAGCTGCATTTCTCAAGGGATCATAAGTTATGTTATACCGTTGGAAAGAGGAATAAATTGTCTTTCTGGCTGTATGCGAAATTCTTACGTACGCTTCCAAATAAAAACGTGGTTACCGTTTACGCAAACATTCATTTTTTTGTTCCTTAGCAGTTAGCACGTAAAAATACATGTTTGTGTAAATGTTGATAAATTTGTTATTCGGATGCGGGTATTAGAATTCCAGGTACAGAGTGAAAGAAAATTTATTCAGCCTTTCAAAAGTGTAAATTAATTTGTGATCGGCTAAGAAATACAGATACTGTAAGGTATAAGTAACAGTAACTTGGAATGTGTCGTAAAATGAAAAATGCAAGTTTATGTAAACGATAACCACGTTTTTATTCAGAAGCAGATGGTAGAGTTTCGCAGATGGCCAGAAAGAAAAATTATTCCTCTTTCCAACGGTATGCAATAACTTATGATCGCCTGAGAAATGCAAATACAGTATTACGAGCATATTATATCTAACAGTAATTTTGACAACGTTATAATGGAAAATATCCCGATGTAAGGTTTTTTATGACGCCCAGTAGACCTACATAATTATGCACAACCAAACACTTCAAAATATATCTTGCACAAGAAAACATATCAAAACATATCTATGCACAACCAAACACATAAAAACATTTCTATGCACAAGAAAACACATCAAAACATATCATGTACAAGCAAACACAGAACTACAAATAACTGAACATGAATAAACATATCTAAGAACAACTGCACATGACGAAACAACTACACAACTAAACATCACTACATAAACACAATCACATCTCGGAGAGAAATGTTTGACAGAACAACTGCATATGACCTTGAATTTGACAAAACAACTCAACTTGATAAAACACGAACATCTCGGAGAGAAAAGTTGGACAGAAAACAATGTGACTGATCGTGCATGTAGCAATAATAAACTTTAACTTTGTATTCTTAAAGGGGCACTCCAGGCAAATAGTATTTTTTGAGGGATGATAGGGATGGTATTGAAGGTCAAATTAAGCCTACAAGCTAAGACAGTATCTTAACCCTGCCCCTAGTATGTAGCTGCACTACGTCTGGTTAAGGTGAGCATCTCCCGCTAAGATGCTCTTCTTAGCGGGAGATGCTCTCCTTAACCAGAAGTAGTCCAACTACATACAAGGAGTACGGTTAAGATACTGTCTTAGCATGTAGGCTTTTGAGCTTCAATACCATCCCTATCATCCCTCAAAAGATACTATTTGCCTGGAGTGCCCCACTCCATACTCCACTACCCTAATCTATTAAAATGTACAGTGGGAGAGATTAAATATGGCTTACAAATAGTACTTTACTAACAAAAACACATGCATGATCATCACTTATGTCCACTCTAGCAGTGCTAAAAATTCATTTCTAGGTTGTTTTTATGTTTCATTTCTAGGTTGAATTTATGTAAAACATTTTATTAAATGAAGAATATTTTGAGGTTATGTAAACTGCTTGGTACTTTTGTGATTATTTATTGTGTCCGCAATTATTAGCTCAGGACTCAGGAGTTATTTGCTGCAAATATTTCTTCATGTTTGAATTTCATTAAAAAATCATACTATTATATCCAAATTTATAAACTATTTTGTGTTATAACATACTTTTGTTTTTGGTTACATAACACTGTATCAGCGTAACCAAAAACACAAATACCATCAAATTTACTGTGGAGTAGAAATAGGTGATAAACATGTATTTTAGTAGCAAAGCACTATCGTAAAGCTATTTTTCATATCTGACACTGCACTGTCCCTTTAAATCTATAATTTTTTTTACTTTTCATATTCTGATTAACAATATACGATATTAATATTCTTATCCTTTATATTTCCATGATGTTTTCTACCATGATCATTTTGATACAGGCATTTCATTGGTCAATTCACGTCACGTGACCATGGGACAAATCCACAAGTCCCACAGCAATCTCAGTACTAATATACCGGGGATCGAACTTTGGTCGCCCCGGCTGTTGACTGCGAGCTTAACCATTAGAGGAGCCATGAGATGACTGCCTGAGATTGTCATTAAATATTGTCGATCGTGGTAGAAAAACGTTGCACCATAGTTTACCGTTGGACATGGCCTGATGTCTCACGGAAAATTTATCGTGTTTAACGAGGGCGTGTCCAACGGTAAACTATGGTGTAACTACTAATGTCCATTGTATTTCTACGTTTATTTACTAAAGCTGTACATATGCTGCATCGATTCAATACTGTTCATTATAATTATGTATTTTTTATGTTGTGATTCCGTAAAAACCACGTGATCGTATTAATTTAGTACTTAAACGTACCCAATAATATTTAGCTACATTAAAAATAACAGAAAATGTTTAAGCCGATAAATTTGGTATTTACAACAAGACATGTAGTCGCCAATTTAGCATTATTCTTTAACATCTTATTTCATTTTGGTAGTGTTTCTTTACATTACTATTTGTTAAAATATACTCTTGCATACAAAAAAATTATCGTTTTTTAAATTTGACATCAATTGATATGCTTTACCCTCAATTTTACATCAGTCCAGCGAATGGTTTCAGGGAAGATTTCTCTAATGACATTTTAATATCTTTTTGGAGTGCCCTGTGTCGGGTCGGATTTCATATTGATTTTTCGGGTCGGGTCGGGTTTCGGGTCCATCGGGTTCGGGTCGGGTCGGGTCTGCCAAATTAGACCATCACTCACCTCTACAGGCAATGCAACAGTAAAAGTTGTCGGGTTTGTGTTGGGATTCATTTTGATGACGTTTTCTGGTGATCAGCTTCGTTAAATAATTCCAAACTGAAATAGACTATAATTAGACATACTTTCCTAACTTTCGGTAGATTCGCAGTTTGCTGTACACGAGAAGACTCGCGCGTCTATAACGATGAACCGACTCCGCATGGGGCTGAGCAATTGTATTTATTATGGTACATACAATATGTCATGCATGATTGTGCAATGTCCCATCATGCATAATTAAGCCCATAGTCATGCTCTATGGTAGTTACCTCAAATCTACCCATGTTTACAGGTAGTCAGTAGGTCATGGTTGCTAGGAGACAGATAAACATTACCCTCAATTTCAATTGATTCTGTGGACTGGTGACTGTTGACGTGGAATATTTGATTAAGTAGCCCAACAAAGGTGGAGTTTTATCGCGGTCATGTTCATAGCCGGCTACAATACTCGACGGGTTGACATAAGTGATGTACGTTTACCTCATGCATGCATAATTCATGCGATCGTTCGTCCATCATTCGCTCGGGACTTGTGTCATATTGATCCCATTATGATACATGAAAATCTAATTTACTAAATGAAACAAAAGGCGTAAAAAGGCAATGAATATTGCAAATATTGAGGTGTGAACAATAGGTGTACAATGATGGTTATTGATGGTTATTGGTGGTTATTGGTGGTTATTGATGGTTATTGATGGTTATTGCGAGAGGTGACAGCCCTGGCCACATATTATATTGCATCAAAAAACAAAACGAACAAAAACCAAACAAACAATGAAGTGTCCAGAAGGACCACTGCGTGATTCTGTCGATCATATCCGGATGGTCCAAGTCCTTTTGTCCTCCTCACATCACGACTATTTTGAACGCGGAGAAGTAACTTTGCGGAGCTCAAAATGATGCCGCCTTCCTCGTAATTTTATGTCTGATAAATGAATACACCATACGTATATTCACTATTAGTAATAGGACTAAATAAAAAATTGATTTCTTTACTTTACAACTGCCCCGATTTAATATCCAACATACAGTCTGTTTACATTTTTTACGATGCACTTGCTGGTTTATCTCTTATGGCAATCATGACTACAGACTACAGTGTCCTTACATAAAAAAGATGTCCACTAAAGATAGGACAATACATGACGGAGATGATAAATGACATAGATTTCAATACTTATCTATATGATCTGTTGCAATAGTGTCAGTTGCATTGATTCACATTGAGACTTTACTCACTTTACTGTCTTATCACAGTTTATCTTATATAAATGTTATTAATTTTTTCCCAAACAGGTTTTGTGTACTATGGAGTGTCAAATATGAATAGGATAATTGTCTTTTGAGATACGATTGTGACCTACATTGTAAAAATTAGAACTCAGTAATAGAAAACTGCGTACAAAGTTTTGCAAATGGACGCTGTCATGCATTGGTGCGTTCATTAAATCGTGAAGACCTCACATACAAAATAATAATAATACCATTCATGATATATAATGTGTGTATGTACTGTATACTATAGTACTACATCTAATAAAGTTGTTTACGTGGACATTTTCTTTATGAGTTCTGTCCCTTTGTATAGATGCCGCTATATTTAGTTTGATACCTCTTGTAATCCCCTACGTAGGGGTATAATAATATAGCATGTTTTATACCAAAGGATTAAGATATTGACGCTCTTTACGGGATTTAACAAACACAAAGAAGTATCATTTACAAAAAATATTTTTGGAACGTTTTCCCATCAAATAAATCCTATTTATATCTCCCGTCTACCAGTACCAATGTACATACAGTGTGCGTCCGTAGGCACCAATTAAGCAACGTGGATAATTGGATATGATACTTGAATATTCAAAGGAATACCCATTTATATTTTAACTTAATATGCAGTGTTTTCAATATTGATAGGATTCTATATTCTAAAATACATCTGGTGTAACAAAAAGTGAACGAGTAACTACCTGTGAATAACTATGGAATGAAAAAACAACATTACAGGGAAGCGCTTTGAACATCGTTGCATACTGGTAGCAATGAAAAATATCAACTGGATAGACCAGTTGTGTTTTCAGTCATCAGTGAAAATAATGAGTATGAGAGGTTACTGAAGTTGAAAGTGAATTCAAGATCAATGGGGCTTTCCAGCCTGGGGAAGGGGGACAAAAGGCAAGTATGCCAAATGAGTATGCCATATGCCAAATGAGTATGCCATATGAGAAAACGAAACAATCATGTTTTTACAGTAGCGTTTCGTTGCAAACAAATATGATATATAGCATTTTTTAAATAAAGTAATTGTTTATTTTGCATAATATCTATGCTTTTCATTTGAATGAGGTTTGACTCCCCCAATCCGTTTGGAAACATAATGGTTGCATTATTGGGAGTAAACTTTTCAAACTGTATTACTGCTCCTCTTTATTTTGTACGTAATTATTGTTGTTGTGTTTTTCAGTTACAGCCAATACTCCACCCCAAAGGCAATGGATACCCCTAGCTCACCCGGAACGCTCACGGCCCTCTGGTATGTTATCTCACGTACTCGTACTGTCGTACATAACTAGTGTATACTGTACATCCACACCCCCCGTCCCCCACACGATTCACTCCACAACACTCCACCCCAAGGCAAAGGATACCCCTAGCTCACCCGGAACGCTCACGGCCCTCTGGTATGTTATCACGTACTCGTACTGTCGTACATAAGTTCATAACTAGTGTATACTGTACATCCACACCCACTCCCCCACACGATTCACTCCACAACACTCCACCCCAAGGTAATGCATACCCCTAGCTCACCCGGAACGGTCACGGCCCTCTGGTATGTTATATCATGTAGTCGTACTGTCGTACATAACTAGTGTATACTCCACAACACTCCACCCCAAGGCAATAGATACCCCTAGCTCACCCGGAACGGTCACGGCCCTCTGGTATGTTATACAACATATACAATAACATTACTAGATGCAACCTTGCTAGCGCAGCATATACATCCAACTGCTCTCCACCATCACACGGTTCACACCATTCCATCGCGCTTCCAATGGTTACTGCTAGGTCACCCATAACGGTCACACTCATGTGCTATACAGCCTTATTGGGGTAAATCCCCCCCCCTCCCCACATGCACACTCTTCCATCTACTTCTACCCCACTGTAACACTCCATCCCTATGCCAATGGATACCCCTGTATCACCCAGTATTTTCACCACCCAGGATCAAATCGATTATTAAATTACAGAATGTGATATCGTATAATGATGCAATGTAGTATTGAACGGAAGAAATACTATTCGTTTGTATTTATGTTGACAGATTTTTCGGCCATTAGACTTCCAGACTAAGATGACCCTTATTTACGTTATCAAATAAAAATATGAACACATATTTTGGGAATGTTGGTAAAATGGCGTCATGCACTGCGCAGTAGATAGAGTATTCACAAGTACGTGGCAAATATTGACATTTTGTAAGTAAATAAGTGAAGGAGGATTTATAATATTTGATTATCGAGACTTTGTCGAGTGTTGTGCTAAACCCCATATTTGTTGTATGGTGTCATAAGACCAGTACCTAACAATACTGTATCTAACATGTTTTACTACTCTATTTTATACTTGTACACGTGTATATCAAATCTGATTTAAAAATGTTATCAATGCGACTATCCAAGGATTATTATGAGGTAGATTGGAGTAAAATAAGATTTCCGCTGCTGACTATGGGTCCTCTTTTTTGTCCGATTAAAAATATGAAATGAATGCACTGTATTCATTTGTGGGTCACTACACAATCAGTACCAGTGTACATGAACTCAGATCAGCAAGGGTGTACCCAAGGCCAAATACACAAGTAGGACAAGGCAGATGGGGGCAGTAATTATGTTTTTGAAGATCTATCTATAATCGTGTAAGAAATGGTTGAATTATATCTCAAGCGAAATATCAGCATATTCAACAAGTGTGTACCCAAATACACAAGTAGGTATAAGGCAGATGGGGCAGTAATTATGTTTTTGTAGATCCATCTATAATCGTGTAAGAAATGCTTGAATTATCTTGTCAGGGAAATTGACTACTCTGTATGAATATGAATATAAATATTGTATAAAATATTACGTTTTTGCGGAGTGGCCTTATTGAACATTCTATGTATGAAGAACTTTACATGACCTTTTTACAGTTGGGCGTCGAGCAGCTAATGGAAGAATGACTGGCCAATGGCCATCACTATTGATTCATATTAAGTGGTGTCGTGTTTCTCTCTTATATATTGATTATCATTTTACTATGTTTTACGTGTATTGTTTTTGTATTCAAACTGTTATTAGTTTTGCAGTGTCATGATTGTCGTCGCAAAGTATGATATGTCACTATTTACTTGTGAGTGAAATTATACATAATTTCAAATTTTCTCTCGCAGTTTACTGACTACGTTTAGTGCATTACATTGCTGGTGTTTCTTTCAAACTGGTGACTGGTAACTTATAAATGGGACATTAGTACATGACCTTAGTACACATACTAATTTTGTATGTTGAGTTACCAAAGATGCTCTTCAATCAGACTGTTCAAAGCCATCTGTTACGACCTGTTGTGAGAAAATATACTCGATTCATGTATACATACCATGCCCTTACATCTTCCATTGTCATTGTCTCAATTTATGATAAAACAAAATTGTGTCTGTTTCCTTCACGACAAACTTCATGGTAATGTGTTACAACATGCTTTGTGTGTCGATAGGACTTCTGTATTCCATCAATAATGGCGAGTTATTACACGGCTTTCCTGAGTTTTTTCGTGTTTTTGTTTTATGTGTTCCCTCCACAGTCACACTTTTACGGGTGATGTTTTGTCGATTCCACAGCAATTTTCATGTCTGTGAGGAATTCTACACAATACGTGCATAACCTAACAACGAATTATACCACTCCTTTTGTCACTTTTCAACAAGAACGTTTGTGTTTTTTTGGACACAGCAATCGTCAACAATCAACAGTGATGTGTTACAATCTCATGTGTGTCAACTGACAAGTTATACTGTAGTCATGTTCTGGCGTCTTTTCTCGTATCAATTACACGAATGATTGTGTTTTGTCCACAGCAATTTTCACAGTGATGTGTTACAACCTCATGTGTGGCATGTTCCGTCATCTTTCTCGTATCAATTACATGAATGATTGTGTTTTGTCCACAGCAATCTTTACAGTGATGCATTACAACCTGATGTGTATCATGTTCCATCATCTTTTCTCACATCAATACATGAATGATTGTGTTTTGTCCACAGCAATCTTCAGTCATGTGTTACAACCTCATGTGTATCATGTTCCGTCATCTTTCTCGCATCAATTAGAGGAATGTTTGTGTTTTGTCCACAGCAATCTTTACAGTGATGTGTTACAACCTCCTATGTGACAAGTACTGTACGAGACAGCAATATGGCTACTGTCCATCATGGGCCCTCAACTGGGAGTACCGCAAGAAGACCATCATGGAGGAGATCAGACTGTACAGTGCTGATATCATGTCCCTTCAGGTATGTCCCTTGTAGTAGCTTTGTATTTACTCATTGATGGCCAATGAAGTATATGTGTTGTACGTCATGGCATATGACGATGCTGGCAATCAATGACTTAAAAACAGCCCAGTACACAATCCACATGAACCTCAAAAAGGGATCCAGATCATCTATGGACCATTTACAGTAAAGAAAGAGAAGCATTGGTTAGTCTGTACACTGTGTACAGGCCGACATACTTCTCTACGTTGTATTTGTGCGAAATAAAGGTATTAACATATATATTATACAGAAAGATGTCTTAATAGGCTTCATTAGTCTATACGACATATTGACACTGGATGTTGATGTATGACGTAGGACATCAATGCATTAAACATTTGAGCAGAATAGCTGATTGAGACTAATCACTGTCAATTCATGCACTTAGATGCGTGGGCTTATCTGCATGTGTGGGACACTGTGGGCGTTACAGAAACTGCATTTTCAGTATTCTTGTAGGGATAAGCAAGTGTGTGTATACGGTATATTTATGTACAACTATAATTGACACTTGTGTTATAAATGACGATGATTATTAAAATATCATGCTCGAAAACACCCATTATTTCTGTTTTGACAACCTATAGTATAATTTGTATATTTAGTTAATTTTTCATACACTTCATTAAATTATGTTCAGCCTACGCACTGTCAATTTGTTCGTAATCAAACCAATTAAATAGTGACTATACTTCATGATATACATGTAAAATATGTAAACATCGTCATTTTTGTTTACTAATAACAACAATATACAATACATAATTACAATACATAAATTACAAAATACAGGAATCAGAGATCATCATGTGAATTAGATGTTGTTGTGTAGCTATAACCTTCTAGTCTTACACATATAGTTTACACAGATGAGTGTGTTAACGTAAACATAGACTCAAGCAACAGATAACAACATCTCACACGACACAATATTGGGTGTGGCAGGTTATTCATCAATACTTACAAGTTACAGGATCACAGATAGGCTACAGTACATGTGCGTCGTGCGGCGTAAGTAACCAGACCTCATGAGCACTTTTTATATCATATCCACGCGTAATGTGCATGTCTATTGATTCTAATATCCTAGGTATAATATTATCACCTTTTATTATGCGTATTATTTTCTATTATGAAAAATATACGAGCTCATGTTTAATACATACAAAAACTAAAACACTTAGTTTTTGTGATCAATAATTGGCTAAAAACTGGGTGGCAAATTGTTATGGTTTAGATAAAACTTTTTTATAAACGTTTGTCCCAATGCATCTGTATTTAGAGCATAGTACTCTTTTCTTGATAGATACTTATTAGATAGCACAGTTTTATCTGTTACAAACTTACAATAGTGTTGCACATGGGAACTTCACGGAAGTTCACGGTGCACTATACGTAAAAACATTCCTCTCAAAACAAATTGTCACTTTCAAAACAAAATTGCCGAAGCAGGTGCCGATTGCATAGTCCAGATTCGAACACACAACCTTTGATCCAAAATGAATATAAGTATAATACTCCAACCCATATTGAAATGATTTATATAATATTATAATATATATTATTATATATAATATTGAAAGGGGCATGTTGATGACTTGATGTGCTATTGTCCTAGCAGTGTCTTTCATAATAGTAACTGTTTGGCGATATGGAGTTCCACAAGTGCACTGGGCGTCAAATGTAACGTCGCCGGAAATACATTACATTACGACGTTGTCAAAATCACTGTTACTGATCGACGCATATTTTCTGTGCTACTTATACAATCAAGTAGGTTAAACCATCGTTGGAAAGGTGAATAATTTACCTTTCTGATGATATGGTTTTATAAAACTTGAATTTTCTCATTTCACTCGGCATTGTTACGGCACGCGTTAGCCGACAACCAGCGCTCACCATCGCATCGCTCATGGCCACCAAAAAATTCAAGTTTTATACCAATATGTTATCTTTTTTAATCCTGAGCGTACAAAACAATAAACCATATCATCAGAACGGAAAATTATTCACCTTTTCAACGATGTTTTAAACTACTTGATCGTATCCATGACACAGAAAATATGCGCCGATCAGTAACAGTGATTTTAACAACGTTGTAATGTAATTTATTCCAGGCAACGTTACATTTGACACCCAGTATATATTACACTTTGGCTTACACCACTAAGGGGATTACGTAGCTTTTAACAAAACATAGCCACTATATTTTTTACAAATTTTTTGGATGATTATTATTGATGTTTTTTTCTGCATCAGGAGGTGGAGACGGAACAATTCTACAACTTCTTCCTGCCCGAGTTGAAACAGGACGGTTACGAGGGTATTTTCTCTCCCAAGTCCCGCGCACGAACTATGACGGAACAGGAGCGCAAACACGTCGATGGTTGTGC
>WNLI01148455.1:0-15825 GCA_025802215.1 Wirenia argentea
TATTTTTCAGGGGGGACGTGAGTCAAGGTAATTTGCTTATTTTTGCCCTTTGGCCTATCTGGATTCCCGGTTATATCTTAAATCATTTCCATTGGTGACTGCATGAATAAACGTGGAATGAACACAATGAGGAATACAAACTATAGGCTACGGTGATACCGAAAACCACGGAAGAAACGTAGACTATACGTCTCGTAAAACCTCTGATCTAAATCTAAATATACTCGTTGAAAATGTCAGGACATGTAGGATAGCCGACCATAAGGCATAGGTAATATACATGTTCTAGTGTACTATATCGATGCAGCAGTGACGCCATATGGCGACCATTTCTGTAAAATGTTGATCATTTTTCTAGATAATCTACGCCTATATGCGCTGAGCATTAAACATTCGCATAGGCCTACAATTTCATGATAGACACCTATCTGTGTGTGGTTAACTTTTTTCCACGAGTATGTATATCCAATGATCACTGGCCCTCGTGACCTTAGTATCTCTCGCCCATCGCTATCTGTCACGTGCTCAATCTCTGTCGCTGAGTGATGGGTGAAACATGGAGAATTATGCGACAAGATGCCCCCCATTACCCTGGTTCTGCTTGGGACGGAATATAGGGGGGACGTAATGACTGATTCGTGTACGCGATAATCACGTTATAATCACAAAGGGCTGCTGCTTGGTACGTGTAATCGTTGTGGGGTAGCTTGTTTACGGGATGGTTATGCTGGGAATTGTAGGCTGACTTGACTTTGTGAGTGGGATTTAGCATGACTGCGCGGGCGCTTACAAGTGTGTGAAGTTGTTGCTGCTGCTGCATGTTTGGTAACAAAATACGTAATCCCGAGGCCATGTGAGATTCCGGGGTAGCTTGTTTACTGAGCGTTTCTGCAGTGCAGGGAATTGTGGGCTGGCTTGTATGGTGTGGTAATCGCGTTGAGATTCTGGGGTAGACCTTGTTTACGGCGTGGTTCTGTTGGAATTGTGTGCTGGCTTGTGTGTAGAGTCGCTTATCGTGTGAAGTGGTGTGGCTGCTGCTTGATACGTGCAATCGCTGTGGGATTGTGGGGTAGCTTGTTTACGGGATGGTTATGTAGGGAATTGTGGGCTGACATTCTGACGTACTTGGTACGGAGTGATTCTGTTGGGAATTGTGGCTATTGCCGGTGTAGTGCAGTGGTATGTATGTGGGTGGTGGTGCGTATGTGTGGCCGGTGGTACGTATGTGTGGGTGGTGTTATAGCCTACGTGTGGCTGGTCGATTGTACATGTATGTATGTGTGGGTGGTGGTACGTGTGGATGGCCGCTGGTGCGTGTGTGTGGGTGGTGGTAGTCTACGTGTGGATGGCCGGTGGTGCGTGTGTGTGGGTGGTGGTAGCCTACGTGTGGATGGCCGGTGGTGCGTGTGTGTGGGTGGTGGTAGCCTACGTGTGGATGGCCGGCGGTACGTATGTGTGGGTGGGTGGTAGCCTACGTGTGGATGACCGGTGGTACGCATGTGTGGGTGGTGGTAGCCTATGTGTGGATGGCAGGTGGTACGTATGTGTGGGTGGTGGTAGCCTACGTGTGGATGACCGATGGTGCGTGTGTGTGGGTGGTGGTAGCCTATACGTGTGGATGGCCGCTGGTGCGTGTGTGTGGGTGGTGGTACGTGTGGATGGCCGCTGGTGCGTGTGTGTGGGTGGTGGTAGCCTACGTGTGGATGACCGGTGGTACGTATGTGTGGGTGGTGGTAGCCTACGTGTGGATGACCGGTGGTACGTATGTGTGGGTGGTGGTAGCCTACGTGTGGATGGCCGGCGGTACGTATGTGTGGGTGGTGGTACATGTGGATGGCCGGCGGTACGTATGTGTGGGTGGTGGTAGCCTACGTGTGGATGACCGCTGGTGCGTGTGTGTGGGTGGTGGTACGTGTGGATGGCCGGTGGTACGTGTGTGTGGGTGGTGGTAGCCTACGTGTGGATGGCCGATTGTACGTGTGTGTGGGTGGTGGTAGCCTACGTGTGGATGACCGGTGGTGTGTGTGTGTGGGTGGTGGTAGCCTACGTGTGGATGGCCGCTGGTGCGTGTGTGTGGGTGGTGGTAGCCTACGTGTGGATGACCGCTGGTGCGGATGTGTGTGTGGTGGTAGCCTACGAGTGGATGACCGGTTGTACGTATGTGTGGGTGGTGGTACGTGTGGATGACCGGTGGTACGTATGTGTGGGTGGTGGTAGCCTACGTGCGGATGGCCGGTGGTGCGTGTGTGTGCATGGGTGGTGGTAGCCTACGTGTGGATGACCGGTGGTACGAGTGGATGGCCGGTGGTAAGGGAGATTGCCTAAAACGCGCCACTTACACTTTGGATGACATAGAGAGGAACACGAGATATTGTAAATTAAAAGTGACTTTTGAGTTGAATACACATTGGATGAGTCTACCATACGACGCAACAATTAATGTGTTACCATATACTGTATTTAATTAACAACTTGTATCTATCTGATCTGAGGAGTATATCGCCAGAGGCCTCTGTGCCCTTGAAGTTACAAATATCTTGTTTTTGTCTTTTCCGGCGTACGATGATAATACGGTATACTGTATAGTTACCCTTTTTCCTGGTCTCGTTAGAGCGCATTTTTCGGACTTGTATCTGTCTTTTTCCCATTAAACAGGGCCAGGGATTATCAAAATGAGTAAACCAACATCCCCATATCAAAGGTGGCTGTATCCTGGCTATGATATGAACACTATGTGTTTATTGGTAGAATAACTGTGTTTATTTCAAGGCCACTATTTAACACACATATTTACCTCACTCATATCATTTCCAATACATTTCTTATTAAAACAGTTATTTAACACTTTACTCATACGGATATTTTGTGCACTCAGCGTAAACTACGATGTATCCGCTTGGAATTTGTCTTAACTGACGAAGGCTAGTTATTTAGCTAGTGCCAGAGTCGGGGAAAAAGCGCCTTTGAGTTCGTATAATAAAGCATGCGCAACAAGTATGTTGCTTCGCAACAAGTATGTTGTTTCGCAACAAGTACGTTGTTTTGCAACAAGTGTAATGCTTCGCAACAAGTATGTTGCTGCGCCTCGGGAAATACGGTAAGCTTCGGTGAAGTGAAGATCATGGCATGCGCTATATTGGCGGTTAATCAACCGTATACATATCATATCTTGACACTAAGGTATACAGGTTGATTTAGCGGTAGATAATATAGTATTTTAGCTTAGCATACGGTAAGCTTCGGTGAAGTGAAGATCATGTCATGCGCTATACTGGTGGTTAAACACCCATATACATACCATATCTTGACAGTAGCCTAAGGTATACAGCTTGCTTTAGTGGTAGATGATACTTATAGTATTTTAGCTCAGCTTACCGTATTTCCCGAGGCGCAGGGAGAAAGTCAGAGGGAGAAAGGGTAGGCTAAACGTGTCTCATCATAGTATTATAGTAAAAGTCCGCTTCCGCAGACTTTTCAATAATGGGTTACATTTTGTCCACAGAACTTGTAGGGGGTTCAATCAACGTTGTAGAAAGTACAAAAAGACATCTGACACCAAGGCCAGGGCCCAGATGTGCTGTAGTGGGATGTGGTGTGCTACGAATTGGTGGGGATCAACTGGTAGGTGTGAAACGTGTGAGTTTCGCACATGTGCTAACAGTCAATAGGATGGCACTATAGGCTAACACGTACCTGAATAAACACCACACGAGTTGTGTGAGATGTAGAAATGCAAATATAATTATTTTGCCCTGAAACACTCTTGCTGGCTCGTTTACTTACAGGCTTACAGTCTATATATATACCAAGCGTATCATTTATAAAACGAAACGCAAAATACGAATTCGAGGAGATTCTTCGATAACTTTTCACGTTTTCGTCCACAAAATAGATCAAGTTTCCACGTGCTCGTCCAACTGTGCCCCCGCCACATTGATCAAGTTTTTACGTTTCGCTCAACTATGTCCTCATCGGCCACCAAATACACGTTTCCGCCCAAGTATGCCCCCACCACGTAGATCAACTGTCCACGTTTTTGTCCAACTATGCCCCCATCACATCGCGTCGATCAAGTTTTAACGTTTCGTCCTACTATGCCCCCACCACATAGATCAACTGTCCACGTTTTTGTCCAGCTATGCCCCCACCACATCGATCAAGTTTTAACGTTTTCGTCCAACTATGCCCCCCCCCCCCCATCGATCAAGTGCTAACGTTTCGCCCATCTATGCCCCCACTGCGCCGGCCACCACATTGATCAAGTTTTAACGTTTCGCCCAATTACTATATGTCTCCACCACGTAGATCAAGTTTTCACGTGTTAATCCAACTATGCTCCTACCACATAGATCAACTTCCGACTATCAACTAACCATGATAGCGATTTTAATTTCATTCAGATACGTTTCCCATCCAAAACGTATCTTAATTAACTTGTACAACACGAGTTTATTACTTTTTTCCACATCGCCAATCCAGGATCGTCTGCATATTATAATAAAGTGTTTAAACATACCTCACCTAGGTTGCTTGTATGGACATCGTCATCAATGAGATACATTGTCAAATCGTTTACAAAGATAAGGAACAATAATGGCGATAAAGGCTCTCCTTGCTTTACGCCAACAACGATCAAAATACACGATTTTGTTATCGTCTTTCATACATGCAACGACATGAAATATAAGAAATACAAAAATAAGCTCATTTTTATTGTAAGGAATGCGGAGAAAAGTTATTATACTGATTTATTAGATAAACATAAGTCTGACTCAAAAGAAACGTGGAAAATTTTGAATAGCTGTATTAGACCAAATAGTAAACCCACTGTTCAATCAACATTTAAAGTCAATAACAATGTAGTTACCAATGCTAAAGATATAGCCGATGGATTTAATGATTTTTTTGTAAATGTAGGTCCAAACTTGGCAAATAATATTCCTATTTGTGAAGACAAAAGCTTTTCTGATTTCATAACATATAACAGTGATAATTCTCTTTTTCTTGAACCTACCAATAATAATGAAATATGTAACATTGTAAAAAAATTTAAAAGCAAAACTTCTTATGGTCAGGATTGTGTAGATATGAATGCTGTTAAACAAACAATTGACTCCATATCTGAGCCTCTGTCACATATCTGTAATCTCTCACTCCAATCTGGTGTTTTCCCCGATGCTATGAAAATTGCCAAAGTTATTACTATCTTCAAATCAGGCGACAAAGATATTTATACGAATTATAGACCAGTATCTCTCCTTTCACAATTCTCAAAAATTTTGGAAAAGTTATTCAATAAAAGGCTTATGAGTTATATTGACATGAATCAAATTTTATACAGTGGTCAATATGGCTTTCGAAACAATCTTTCCACTTCACTCGCTATCATGGACTTAGTCGAAGAAATTTCTACGGCTATGGACAGTTCAACATATACAATAGGAGTTTTTATAGATCTCAAAAAAGCATTTGATACCATTGATCACGACATATTACTAAAAAAACTGTATATGTATGGCATAAGGGGAACAGCATCAGACTGGATTAAAAATTACTTAACAAATAGGAAACAGTATGTGCAGTATGATGGGACATGTTCAGATATGAAGGATATTGTTTGTGGTGTACCGCAAGGGTCTATTTTAGGCCCTGCATTATTTATTCTATTCATAAATGATTTGTGTAATATATCAACAATTTCAAACTTCATTCTTTTTGCCGATGATACAAATATCTTTCAAACCGGATCAGATTTAGATGACTTGTGTAAGTCAGTTAGTTGTGAATTAAATAAATTATCTGTGTGGTTCCAAGTAAATAAACTTTCTTTAAATGTCAGTAAGACCAATTTTATGATATTCACCCATAAAAAAATTAAACTTGCACCAAAAATTCATATTAAAGATGTAGAAATTGATAGAGTGTATAAAACGAAATTTTTAGGTGTAATAATGGACAGCAAATTGACATGGATTGATCATATAAAACATGTCAAAAGTAAAGTTGCAAAAAATGTATCTGTTTTATACAAAGTACGACACTTACTTCATTCAAATGCTCTACGTACACTATACTGTTCTTTAATTTTGCCATATTTAGATTATTGTTGTGAAGTATGGGGGAATACATATCCAACTAGATTAAACAAGTTGATAACTATATTGTTCAGTATCGATATCGCGTTGACGTGTTTTGATCTGCTCCGCTAAAACTGATATTTGATAGACTTATAGGCTACGTAGAGTAGTGATCCTTGGTTTATAATGTAGCGCTATCCATTGTTTCTAGATTACGCGTTGTTAGAGTGTGCTAATCAGTGCCGTTGTGGCGTGTAAGAACAATACGTGTGTTGATTACCTTCTAGTGATAGGCTATTCCTAAAAATATTGTTGACAAGTTGTGCCAAAATCGCTGACGATCTAGAGTAGCCTGTTATCAATTTCTAAAGAATTTGCCCGCATTTGGATATTACACAAAGGAGGATTACAAACTCGTTAACAGGATCTACTCGACTTGTACATGGATTATACTCGAAGTCATTGCCCCGGCCCAGTAAACAACCACATCCCGCGCAATATTTTCGACGAATGAACATTGCGATCGTTTTAGCTCGATACTGCCGACGAATCAACAGACGCCTACCTGGATCTATTCACTCGATTTCTCTAAATAATCGCTGATTACACATTCGCCCCGTAACCAATCAACGTCCAGAATCAGTGACTGTGCCCGGATACAGGTTAACGGGAGTTTTTGTGGTGAGTGACACTCTTTTTCACGTAGATTAGAGACTATAATAAGCAGGTGTGCGAACAGAAAGGCATTATCTACAGTCTATTGTAGGAGAACTATCGACGCACGTGCCATAATCCAGCGACAATGTACATAACGGTTGTTGCATGTGAACTGTGACTAACTACCCTAATAATAATTGCTGTTCTTCGGTAACTGATCTTACGCGTTCCGCTCCGCCAACAGGTGGCTCGTGACGGCGACAAGCGACGATTGACATTGATTGGGTGATTGGTATAATACACATTCCAGATTGACAATTACCACTGTGCGCCAACATATACTATTTCCACTACTGGTGATTGGGTGGTCACTTGTTGAACATTAATAACGGAATAACGGTTTTGCTGATCTTTTAGAACTCCAGGGCCACGTGTCCGGTATTAACAGTTGTTGGTTTTTAATCGGATTGTTCTCTCACGTGTAACGGTTATAGGCATACTGACATTGTTTGGCTGTCGCCGAATATCTGATTATCGACTGTTATCATCCAGCTGGTGTAATTTGACTGGCATTTGTCACTGATTGAGATATTGCACTGTTGAGTTATTGCGTGCTGATTGAACACTAACATTTAACCAGGCCCGATTCGATTGGCCGACCATACATGATGTACCAGACCAGGCTCTCGTCCGACAAAACCCGTGCCTGAACAGATCCGTGCCGACTCGTGCCAGATAAAACCCGGACCCGGTCATACCCACCGTGCCAGACCAGTCCTGAGAGACACGAGCCTGTCGAGCCAGACCAGACTTGTGTCCGATTGGTGATTAACTGTCCGGTGTAGCCTACTATACTATCTGAACATTGTAACAAAGTCAATTACATTGACATACATATCTATTATAAGCGCTAAAGTTGTTTGATTACAATAATATGTAACTATAACTGATTACTGGTATTCAGTTGGAGTGACTATCGAAATATAACGGGATACTTTATTCGGACAGGAGTGCTGATTAGAGACACTTAAATTATGTTATACTGTATAAACCACTACTGTCGAGAATCTATGGTTACGCTCCAGCGAATTCAAATAATTAGTGTACTGTAATACTGTATTATAGGCCATTGCTCTATATTCGCGAATATAATACTGAATATAGTCACAAAAATATTGTACTGACCACCTGATTTGGGCCTATTAATCCAGCGCCAATACAGTCGATGCCGTCATTCCTAAATACTTATAACAAACAGTTATACAAACAGGCTCCATCATACAGGAATATACAATATCACGATCCCAACATGAATAGAAAACCTAAGCGTAAATTAAGCGACGATACAAAAAATGGTCAAGAAAAACAAACCAGTAAACCTATTCCCAGCCCCGTTATAGCGGCGGTTGGGAGCGTAACATCTGATGACTCCCAGCAGACAGCTAACGCAAATAGTCAATCACAACCAGATACCAATCCTGTGAACACCGCGGAAGACAAATCACCAGATAAACCAAGCAAAAAGAAAAGGGTAAACCGAAAAAAATCACCAAAACAAAAGAAAGCCGCGGCACTCTTACAAACTAACATACCAAATATTACAAGTGAAAATAGACTAGATCTAACAACCGTTGAACATCAAAACAATGACATCACGACAAACAAACACGAACCACCAAACAATACAAATGGCCAGGACATCATTACGTCATCTAATGCGAGTGAAACATCTAACAAAGACAACGCGACACCTGCATCATCCAATTCCCGATCTACAACCGATACAGAGTCCAAGTCAGCCGACCAGTCGACTACACCGGGAGATGGTGCAACTGCAAGCACATCAGTGACCGCAGAAAATACACAAGCGACTGGTGATATACCAACTGCACCTCGGAATGATCACAAAGTAGAAGGCAACGATGCTAATGACTCCACCACATCGCAAACAAACACTAATGTCGCTCCACTCATCAGTGAAAAAGGAACCAGCGAAAACAAAGACTTGTCCAATACCGTAAATGGGGGTGATAATCGTAATAACGTCGTGATCTCATCCGGCTGCACCGACCACGTCTTTGAGGACCCCCAAGGTCGCCCTACAACGTCCGACACTCCATTAGACATCACAACTGTCGCAGACTACGTCCAGTTCAAGGCGGACACATTGCGCATGCTCTACGAAATGGACGCGAGAATCCCCCAGAACTTGCGACAGATGTGTGGTGACATGATAAACCTGGTCTCAAAAATGGACAACTTCCAAGTCGGTGTTGAACAACAGCTGAGTCGACAGAATAACCGAATCAACGACTACACCGACAAAGTCACCGACATAGACGTCGCGGTGGACAGACGCTTCAACAAAATCGAGGGCGAGAGTTTGGAAAATACCGACCGCATCCGAAATATCGAAGGCGTACTTGTCGATATGGCGGAGGCCTTCAACAGTCTAGAAAAAAAGACCGACCGCATCTCCAAGTACTTGCACGCCATTGACGACATCGCGCAATACCAACGCAGAGAATCCCTGCGAATTTTCAACCTGCCGCAGACACAGAGCGAGGATCTAGAGACGAAATTACTCGACATGTTTGATTCTATGGGCTGCAATATTATCCGTGCCGAGATCTCTACCTCTCATCGCGCCGGTCCCATGAATATATGGCCTCGACATGTCTTGGTGCGCTTCATCACCAGGAAGTGTGTTTCCGAGGTCTTAACCGCTCAAGACTACATCCCCTCTAGCTACTCCCGACGCGTACGCATCAGTGAGGACCTAACTCCAGCGCGAGTAAAGTTGTTCCGCATCTGCAAGAAAGCCGATCGAGTCACCAACTGTCGAATAATTAACGGCAAGATAAAGTGTGATGTAGATGGCCGTACACACACCATCACTGGACCTGACCACCTCCCTCGTATCGGTGTATCTCCCGATGTATTCTTTGCCAAAGCAGATGAAGACGATCAATACGAGGAAGTAGATGACATCGCTGACCCAATCACCCGACCAGAATACAACGCATGGCGTAAATCGCTCCGTGACGCACGAGAATTCGTACCGGGCCTATGTACTCCAAATGAGCAATATGATCCGATCAATGAATTCCGCAGATCACTACATGACTCAAAGAATCCACAACGAGATCCATCACACAACGCGCATGATCCATCACGAGACAAAAGGGATCCATTCCTACGCCCCAACGACCCACTCCCATCTCGTCGACCTCACGATACATCACGCCGGCCGCGTGACCAATTCCGTCAACCACATGACCCATTCCGCCAACCACGTGACTCATCCCGTCGATCTCGTGACCAATCTCGTCAACCACGTGACTCATTCCGTCGGCCTCGTGATCGATCTCGCCAACCACGTGACTCATCCCGTCGACCTCGTGATCAATCTCATCAACCACGTGACTCATTCCGTCGACCTCGTGACTCATCTCGTCAACCTCGTGACTCATCCCATCGACCTCGTGAGCCATTCCGCCGGCCCCGTGACCCATCTCGTAGACCTCGCGATACATCTCGCCGCCATCCAGATCAACTGCGAAACGCACCTAAGAACTCTCGAGATATATCCCAAGAATCACATAGCAATGAATCACGCGATCCAAGGGTTCACGATCATCGAAATCAACCGCGCGATCTATCGTATGAACAACCCCGCAACCAACGCGATCAACACGGCGTTCAACGTAATCAAAACCACGAACAGGGAGATCAATCTCGTATTGAGCGAGATCAACAACGTGATCAACAAAACCAACCACGCGATCAACCCGATAAAGTACGCGATCACCGAGATCAACCACGTGACCAGCGAGATCAACCATGTGATCAGCAAGATCAACCACGTGATCAGCGAGATCAACCACGCGATGAACAAGACCAACCACATGATAAACAAGATGAACCACATGATCAGCGAAACCAAGAACGTGATCAGCGGGACGAACCACGCGATAAACACGATGGACCACGTGACCAACGAGAACAACCACGTGATCAGCGAGACCAACCACATACCCAGCGCGATCAGCCACGTGATCAACGAGAAAATCTCAGTGACCAACGATACCAAGCTCAAGATCAACATGAATCCCGCGTTCAACTCGCTGGCCAGCGAGACCGATCACACGATGAACGAAAATATCGAGACCTACTAAACCAACCACGTGACCAACAAAAATCTCGCGATCAACTTGACCAAGTGGGTGGTTATGACCAACCGCGAGCACGATACGAACCACAACAGCGAGAGCAAATCCTGGACCAACGCAAGTATCAGCAAGACCAGCGAGATAAAGACCGCGAGCAACGAGATCGATACACTGATCAACATTCTGAAGACGGTCAACGAAAGAAAATTGTCGCTCGCAGAATAATTCCGCATGGCACGTCTGACGCAGAGGAAGCTCACGAACCAATGTACGAAGATATCGACTCAACGCAGGAGGTAGAAGGTATTGATACAATAATCCTGCCACAAGTACAAAACGAGATAAGAATGTACGAGCAAAACCATGTCAGACCAAGAGTCATTGAACTTCGAGAGCAGCTTCCTAAGACAACTTGCGATCGAACCTGGAGCAACGATCCCGGTGTGCATCGTGCACAGTATGAAGCGCCTCTTCAAGAACAACGATATCGGTACGAGCTAGGACGCGATATACGCGACTCGCTTCAACGACAACAAGAGCCACAGATCAACGACGTCAGAGTTATGGAACGCCCTTATTACTCTCGATCACGTGACAATACCAGACCGTCGAACACATCCAGATCGGCACCTGAGCGTGATATTCGACTGGCGGCCAATGGATCGTCGTCATACGCGTCAGCTGCACGGCCAACCGTATCCCGAGTTCCAGTATGCACTGATGTATGAGGGGGTCATGGTCAAATTTCTGAGGTCAGGTGCGCCGTATGGAACATTAATTGTTTAGGAAATTTAGTTGACAATTCGGACTTTGTAAATACGGTAAACAAATTCGACATAATTTTTATTACTGAAACATGGCTGACCAGAAAAATATCTGAGAGTAAATGCACACTAAATGGATATAAACACTATAGGGTTGACAAATTTAAATGTCTAAAAACTGCTAGAGTTGGAAGTGGTGGGTTGTTAATTTGGTTTAGGGAGGGTCTAGCAAAGGGAATTTCTAGGGTTCAATGTAATCACGACTTTATTATCACCATTAAATTAGACAATGTAGCCTTCAATCTAGCAAAACCGCTGTATATTTGTCTCGTCTACATACCGCATGAGAGGTCGACATATTACTTCTATAATAATAACGTCGATTGTTTTTTGCAGTTAGAATTATATGTCAAGAGATTGAAACAAGATGGTGATGTCATAGTATGTGGGGACTTTAATGGTCGTACAGGATCATTAAAAGGAAGAGACGTTAGCCAATGTATATCACGTGATTTCTATAACGTCCAGTATGATGAAAGTGACAACTCTAACTGTGTAACATATACGAGAGCTTCCCATGATGAAACTGTAAATACTTTTGGGAGACGAATACTTAGTCTTTGTAATGTATGTAATATAAATATATTGAACGGAATGAGCATTGAGAATCGACAGTTTGACGGAGGTTACACTTTTTGCGGCGCTCGAGGTCAAAGTGTAATTGATTATGTCCTATGTGATGACTCGTGTATTAATCTAGTCACATGCTTGACCGTCTCACCTTTTACAGAATTCTCAGATCATGCTTTAGTTGCGTTTTCATTCCTTGCTAAATGTACAGTTAGAAAGGTAACACGTAAACAAAGTAGTAAGAAGATGGTGTGGGCCAATGAAAATATTGAATGTTATCGATCTTCTGTTCTTCGTAATATAAGCACTTCGGGTTGTCAACCAACTTACGATACTATAGATGGAACGATAAGTCACCTCACAGATACTCTTGTTACATGTGCAAAGAACGCATGCTTAACTAAAGTAAACAATAAGAACGGTAATAATGAATGGTTCGATATAAATTGTGATAAAGAGAGAAAAATATTCAGACAACAGCAACGAAGATTCAAAAATGGAGATATTATAAGATCTGAATTTCTTTTGGCCCGCAATAAATATAACAAAACAACTAAGTCCGCTAAACAGAAATACAATAGGTGTAGCAAAGGAAAAATAGCAAAGTTGGCGAAATCTAACACAAAACTTTTCTGGTCTACTCTTAAGGCACTGAAAAAATTAGATAGGAATAAGTTAGATGGAGATGACTTTAGTATTACTAAACTTTATGATCACTTCGCGACACTGTTTGCTAGCGATATTACTAACGCAGACAATTGTTATATATACGCCACGGTATGTAACGGTTATATCGAAGCGTTAGACATGCCAATAACTGATGAGGAAATAACGCAAGTAGTTCAACAGCGCAAGCTTAACAAAAGCGGCGGTGCGGACAACCTCACCGCGGAAATGTTTCGATACTCTATTGACATTATCTTACCGAGTTTACGAGATACATTCAATAGCATCTTGCAGAGTTGTATATTCCCGGAAGCTTGGTCTCAATCTGTCGTTGTTCCTATACCAAAGAAGAATAACCCGGCGACAGTAGACGATGTTCGAGGTATAGGTTTGACAAGCGAAGGTGGAAAAATATACACGTCGATAATTAACAAACGTCTGACAACATGGGTGGAAACAAACGATGTATTGTCTCCATTCCAATACGGGTTTCGAAGCAAACGTCGTACAACAGACTGCATTTTTATACTTAATTCTATTGTCAACACGCATATCGGAAGAGGTCGCCGTCTTTTTGCATGCTTCGTAGACATGCGTAAAGCATTCGACTCGGTAAATCGAGATTTACTTCTGAACAAGCTCAGTAACGTTGGTATAAGTTCAAATATTATCAGTCTTATTAAATCAATGTACTCGAACGTTAAAGGCTGTGTTAAGGTTAACGGTCAACTGTCGGAGAAATTTGACATTAACAACGGTGTAATACAGGGTGCTCCGTTGTCCTCATTAATGTTTCTCTTGTTCATAAATGACTTACCCGATCAGACGGGTTTAGGAGATATTGAACCAGCAGTTCTCGATAATCTCCGTATCCATTGTCTCATGTACGCAGACGACACCGTGCTTGTATCAACAACACAACAAGGACTGCAGGTTCAGCTAGATAATTTAGAACAATATTGCAATAAATGGCAATTACAAATCAATGTTAATAAAACAAAAGTACTACTATTTCAAAAGAAGAAACCTAATTCTATAAACTACTCGTGGAAATACAAAAATAGTGAAATTGAAGTGGTTACCGAATATAATTATCTAGGTTGTATATTTCAATATAATGGGAATTTTACAGTTAATGTAGACAATCTTGTTAATAAAGGTCGAAAAAGTGCATACGCCTCAAATGACATACTACATAGCAAAGAGGTGGGCATGGAGAACAAGATTGGAGTTTTCAAATCGGTAGTTACTCCTACAATGACGTATGCTGCAGAGGTATGGGGTTTTTCTAACCTCCAAGCACTAGAAACTCTCCAAATGTGCATACTAAAACAGCTATTATGTGTACGAACAAGCACTTCGAACGTATGCGTACTTGGCGAGACAGGAATTTATAAAATCAAATGTCAATGCGAAGATAAAATACTATCTTACTGGCAACGTTTACTAGGTATATCTAATGATAACGTTCTTTCCTGTGCATATAACTGCCTAGTTGCATACCATGTCGATAATGGAAATATTATCAATCTCTGGACGTCGCACGTCCATAATCTACTAAACAATTTGGGCTTCAGTTATATTTGGGATAACCAAACGTGCACAAACAGTGATATTTCGAAAATAAAGATGCGCTTAAAAGATCAATACGAACAAGACTGGTATAATGAGCTTAGTAGTAGTCCCAGACTGCTGTTATATAAACTAATTAAACTTAAATATGGATTTGAATCGTACCTAAATCTGGTAACAATAGATAGTTGGCGCATTTCTCTAACCCGTATACGATGTTCAGCCCATAGTCTCGAGATTGAAGTTGGTAGACACACCAGAAGAATCAGAGATCGACGTCTGTGTAAATTGTGTAACATGTCTGCAGTGGAAGATGAATATCATTTCTTGTTAATATGCCCCACGCTTCGACATGTACGTACACAATTTCTACCGAAATATTTTTGCCATTGGCCCACACCACAAAAAATGATCGCCCTTTTCCAGGAAGAGTATTGTAAACGTATAGCCAAATATACAGTTAACGCCCTGAGAGTTAGAAATGAGTATATAATGACAATGGATAATGAATGATAATTACTTATCCCATCTCTTACCTTTAACAGTCGCCATGTAAATTATCTATAAATGTGCATGTCTCTTATACATGCAGAACGAGAATGAATATATATACGTGTGTCGAATTAGGATGTTTGTCACTACATACTGTAGTACATCCGGCAGCGTCACAGTACAATCGCAACTACACCCGCCAGCGTCACGGTGTATCTGTCACTACACCCGCCAGCGTCACGGTGTATCTGTCACTACACCCGCCAGCATCGCGGTGTATCTGTCACTACACCCGCCAGTGTCACGGTGTATCTGTCAATATATGTGTCTACGTCACAATATATTTGTCCCTACATCCCGTAGTGACACAGTACAGTATACCCATGCGTTGCTAGATCCTTTATTCACGTTTCATATTATGTTAAGGTCTTAAGGAAATGGTAATCTATTGGCTTGCAGATATCACGTTACTGGATACGTAGTGTCATTTTATTGTTACTTATCTGTGAATTGGCGACTATTAATGGTGAGATATGTGATTAAATTGCAGTGTATTAATTTGTGCTTGTTATAATCAACCGAGTGTACTTATTCATGATGTAATATTCACCTGTTGCATATGTTTGTGTGTTAATGTTATAACCTCATTATAAACTATATATACTGTGTGACGGTAAGCATGTGTATAACTCGACACCATCTTGTTTTATCTCACATCAATTATAATACAAACTAAGTGTGTTTCTCTCAAACGTCTTTTGAGAGTGTCCAGCACACTACGAGATTGCTTTTAAA
>WNLI01148566.1:0-15821 GCA_025802215.1 Wirenia argentea
TCTACCTAATTTGCATACAATGTTATTAGATCCATGTTTACAGCTCGGCATTCACAGACCAACTGACTTTTATAAAAATCTAAGTCCTGCTTTTATACCCCTGTAGACGCGCAGAGTGTTCAAATTAATTGGGACACTGTTCCAAGTTGTTACAAGTATGGCCGCATATCTGGGCTTTATAAAAGTAGACTTCAGATTTCTAACATCCATTGATATGTCTCATGTCCACCTGGAATAGGAAGGGTGATATCAACGGTTACGTTCGTTCCAGACTTCCATTCACATTACTCCATCTGAAAAAAGGAGAAAAACATTGCTAAGATCGCGCCTGACTTCCGTAGGCTACATAATTTTCTCCTCTATGCCTAAACGGGAAGGAGTTTAGGTACCGTACGTGGCGTAGCTTATGTACGGTAAACTGATGAGAGATAGACAAGTTGTGTTTTCGAACCACTATGCATCAATTACTCAGCAACCCGTGAACTCGAATTATTAAACTCTCACGGTAAAATGACAAGTGGCATGATCGGGGGACAAGCATTTGGTGGAGTAAAAAGTCGTGGTCAAAGACCACCGAGAGACACTTCATCCATAATCGTCCTTGTTAATAGCCTAGAGAAATTGGATCACATCGGACCATGCATGTCGCATGTGATTAAAATCTTCGATCCCACTTATGTCCATACGCTTATGCATTTTGTAATTAATTTAGTTATTACTTTTCCAGTTGTAATCAGTGAATAAAGACATGAACTGCAAATTTGGATTACAACGAAAAGTTAACTCTGATCGAGGGTGTAATTTCGTATAAATATTTGATGGTGAATTGAACTTTCTTCATTCTATTGTAGGTTACACGGGGTCACTACATTGTATACGATTTGCCCACACAAAGACTTGCGGCCAATACCCGACTGTAATATGTTTTAGAACGTATCGTGCGATCCCATTCCTGCTATATGAGACAGCTCGACTGTTATCTTGACGCACGACGTGGGAAAGAACTCTCACGGGACATTGCGTGTCTCGAATAGAATGGCGATGTCCTTGCCGTGATTTCATTTGATGCGTCTATTCATAGCTGGATGTATTCAGAGTATGTTGCACTTGTGCAGGGAAATAATGTCCATCGCTGTTGCTTGTATATAGATATATCATGCGTAAGGTAGCCTACAGACACACTATGCATATAGGCTACAGTGTGCGTGTGCCATCAAATGTTACATATAATTGTTATATTCTATCAACCTCATCTGTTCATACCCTAAGAATCATCATTAACCTACCAGAGAGTCGAATGCTCTCATAGGGCCACTGTCATCATATCCGACCGTATAGATTAGAGGGTCCTATTGCCAATGTGTATAATAATTGCAGTACTGTTGAAGTAGTACCTCAATGTAGAGCGTTCGCAGGTTGATCCAGAGCTGAGGTCGCCGGCTCCGAGCGCGAATCAGGGCGAAATTACTCGGGGGCATTCCTTGTGTTTCTGGAATTAACTTATGGAAGAAACTTGTCCCTACTTGTGAAATTAATTATAATGCTGCTGTTACATCGTTCTCCATATATCCACGTTTCAACCACCATCCACTATCGTGGTAGCCTCTCTGCGTGTACCGATACACCGAGAGCTTCTGCGAGTAATTCTCGTAATGATGTCCCTTTATTCCGCGTCGCGCTCCAATTACTTGAAACCTTTAGGGAATCAGGGAATCGTGATTTAGCCGTGATTCTTCGTCTATAGAACTAATAGAAGTCGAATTAATCTAACGTGTGTCCTGTGTTCCCAGTACAGCTTATACGAGGGCTCGTGCAGCAATGTACTGTGGAGAGATTCACTGATTCTTCGATCTCCATAAAGAGTCTTTAATGTCAGTCACAATGCATAACAGCATTGTGTCGAATTCAGCATTGTCTCATGCAATATCCGCAATGATATCCGTTCTGGCATTCAAGATTTCTGAACTCAAACTTATAGTATATTTCAATGATTTTCTTCCCAAATAATCTCTATACCAGTAAAAACCATAGATAATTATGTATTTCAAAATTGAATGTCTTTGCAATGTGACGCTGTATTGTAGTCCAACCCCAAAATACTTACTCGTGAATATATATTCGCGAACATCTCGAACAGTCATGTCACGTTGACATAATAAACTGTGAACACTATGGTGAGATGTAATGGCTGGCAACATCCTAGCTCGTTAGTAGGTATGTGTATGGCTATATTTATGTTTACATCGTAAATTACACTTCTTAACAACATTCCATTCTGTAGCACTGCAACCATAAAACGAGCAGCCATTACCCAATATCGTTGTTTACTGCGAGCTGTAGACAGATTCCCATTACTCAATGGCTTTGTTTATAGGAAGCGAGTATAACTGAACGTAGATCAATCCAAACCTCGCTCTCAAAGGTGCCGTGAAATATAGGGAAATCTCTGCGAGTACGTTGGTCACAGACGAGTCTGAAGCCATTTATTTTATGACTGATTTGTTGTTTCATTTGTCGTAATTTTGGACAAAATGTAAAAGAACGATATATGTTTTCACATCAGTGTCTTACGTCCATGCCATGATAATTTGTTACTTCGGCTGTTTAGTCACAGATATCCTATAAAAAATAGAGTCCAGTGGCTATAGTACACATATTAGTACTGAGCAGTGACTGTGAGTGGTACAACAATTGCGTTCATGGAAATGCCCTAAAATATTCAAGAGTTTTATTTGGGTATATTTGAGACTCATACAGCATTAACTCCTATTGTAAATACAACTTCAAGTAGGTCATTGTGGGTGATACTTTACGATTCGTTCTCAACGCACCGGTGTCTACTAATGCCGTAATGCGTCAACCAGACACAGCTAGATATCGTCGTCACTATTGGCAAACGAGCATTTTGTCACTTACCACACACGATAACTAGCCATTGATCAACTCATGTTAATGTTCGGTGTGCGATGCCACTGGGTGAAGTGGGTTGCTGTCAATCGGTCGTTGGGTTTGACAAACGCAGAGGATGGTACGCTGAGCATGGGCGTATATATCTATAACGATCATATCAAATCCTACTCAGTACGCTTTCTACTGTAGATTTGTCTCTCAAAGAAATTGTGTCGATTATGTTATGCAAGGACCCGGCTCCGGATATCCCCGATTATAAGAAACGGTTGCCTATCTCCATTCAACTTAATGTTTGTGGCGATAACAACTAACACGTGGCAACCAACTAAGAGGCACGCATTCGCAATGTTAAGCGTAAGGGGTTGTGGACAAATTGTGGTATCTTGATGACGGTTGTGACTGTCATTGGATTATAGATGTTGCGGAGGAGTTTTACTTCGATTTTGTCACTTCATGTGACACCAGGGTCTCTCGTGCATGGATTTATCAACTGTCGGCCTGCCACGAGTCAGAAGACACTGATTTGTCTATGATAAATCTTGCTGTAAGGTCTACCAGAAACAATTAAGGAGGAACGCGGATAGTTCTGTGAGGCAATGAAGACTTCTGGTTTATGTTGCGTGGTGTTACTTCAAGTGTGTTACATTGTTTCTTTGTTATTTGTTTGTGTATACGAATTCATTCAAGATGTTCACCGTTGACCGAGCTGTTTTCTCCTATGCATCTGGGGTATAGGTGGTTAAAACAGCCGCTTCGAGACAATTATCTGCATGTTTACTTCTAGGGAGAGGTCAGCTCTTATGCTCAGCGATCGAGGTCGTAAAAATGGGGAGGGCGAGCTCTTATGCTCACCGATCGAGGTCGTCAAAATTTGAAAACTCTCGCGCTCACCAATCGAGGTCGTCACAAATGGGAGACAGCTCTTGTATTTAACAATCGAGGTCGTGAAAATAAGACACGAGCTCTCACGCTCACCGATCAAGGTCGTCAAATTGGAAGTCGAGCTCTAATGCTCACCGATCGAGGTCGTCGAAATGGGAGAAGAGTTCTTGTGCTCACTGCTCACTGGTTGATGTCGTCAGAATGTGGGATGAGTTCTCATGCTCACCGATCGAGGTCGTCAAAATGGGAGTGGGGACGAACTCTCATGCTCACCGATCAAGGTCGCTAAAATACAGGATCATGAATGTCTCCTTCATAAATTTCCGGAATTCCGACTTTATTACACACATGCATAGGTACATAACCAGAAAGACGAACCACAAGTCCACAACATTTACATAGCTCTACTGTTATTAGGAACATGGGGACCGATTACATTAGTATGCACAGACACCCAGTGGACATTACATGACGTCAACCATTAAGTCATTCGGTCATTGTGTAGGTACAGTATCATCATCCATAAAACATGGCGGCCAACTCATCGCTGGGATTTGTCGCGTATGATACTGTAGTGTATCCTGTACCTGGGTGGTTCAAAAAGAGGACATAGTAACAGTCAACAGTAAAAGTAGGCCTACCTAGAACATCTATATACGTCACTGTAACCCCAAGTGTACGGCACTGGGCTATGTGATATGTTAACGTAGGCCTAGGCTATATCACACTGATATTATAGGGAGCTTTATAAATCTTCGAAGTTCAAATTTACAGTTGGATCAATATTGGTAAGAGAAAAAATAATGTAATAGTGTTCTAAAATACACATGGATGTCCTCCGAAAAAGCTCCCTATTTGGCTTTATTGCGTCCGTTGTATAACATATTTATCTACGCACCTCTGTATCGTACTATGGCAACCTCTTTTTGACCCATCTTATATATTGATTGTCTAGCATTACAAGTCATATAATGTCAAGATAGACAAATGTCCGTCGAATAAAACGGTATCCTCGCTAAATTTATGTCACTGACAACATTTATTACACCCCGGTCGAGTGCACGTGATTAATGGCCAAGCACGTCGCCCTTAATTTCCCATAGCTATAGATTGCTGTTTTTCGAGTGTAAAATGTACATTTCTTGGCTACAGCCTAAAATAGACAATAAAAGACAATAAATCGCGGATGCTTACTAAATTGTGATTGAGGAAGACCTACGTGATATGCCTACATGTTGACAAAGTCGATGTTGTCGAAAGCGCCGTTATCTGTAATACGGGTACAGAAGTTACGACATACGCCGTAGGCCTACGTACCGTATACTGCAAACAACGCATCCAGAAAAAAGCATAGTGCGTGGAAAGAGATGAACGAATTGGAAGACCGATGTATAGACGAATGCAGAGGTTCGTTGTAGGCTACCTGGATGGATAGTATCATAGTAAATGGGTACCAAGAGTCCAAGACAGAAGGATTAAACGTGTACTGCGTCATGGATGAGACTATAGCTGACAACGAAGACAGTGGAGCACACTTAGGGAGAGGCCTTAATTTGTTCAGCACTTTACAGTAGGTACATCCGACGTTGATGTTGACGACGATGGCACGTACGACCATAAATATATTAAAACTACGAAGCGTCTTAAACTTAGCGTACGACCGATAATCTCTGATCTGACCAACTTCGCGAGGAACGACGACAGATATATAGAAGCAGCAGCTGATCAAAGTAGGTATAATCATGCGCCGGAAGTCGGACCCGACACGAGACAATGTGACAATCTGATATGACAGATAGGCCCTACAGGACAGTTTGGTTTCTTTGTTTATAGTGATTGCAAAATCCATATGACCTTGGCCCATGGGTAATCTATGCATGGTCTTAGGATTTATCAAGTATGTATAGGCCTATATTTATAATGTGACTATGTACGGTCTAATGTGTACGTTCGTACATGTATATACATATGTACAGGGGATTTGTCAAACCAGTCTGAAAATTGTAGGGGATTTGTCAAATTTTGGAGTCTAAATTTCAGGGAATTTGTAAATTTCAGAGGATTTACAAATGCCCTGGATGAATCAGGAGATTTACAAATCCCCTAAAATTTTAAGAGGATTTACAAATCACCTGGTTTGACAAATCCCCTCTAACATATATATGTTTGTATTTTAATAATAGGGTGATGCAGGCATATAGATGCAGGCAACTCTCTGTTCTAATTGAGGTTGAATATACTGTACGTATACAGTATATATATACTTGCTGTCTGGTTGGTATACTATGTTATGAGGTTTGTATACTAGCTGTCTGACACAGTACTTATGAATGGTAAATGTACTCACCGAAGGCGTATTGAGATCCCAGGTAGAGTAGAACGAGAAACTGACGTAACATCCCTCCTGTTCTTGTCATTCCTGGTATTTACGGCACAATAGACGCGCCGCGATTGATCAGCGAAAGCGTCTCTCAATGTTCACCCAACAATCGTAGACGTTACGCCGCGGTTATCACGCTCGATTACGCCATATGATTGGCCGATTTGTTACGCAGCGCCGATTGTCTTGTCCGTCATAAACAACTCCAAGGAAATTGAGGAAATCTTTTGTGAAACAGGAATGTATATTTTCATTACAGCCCTCGATGTGATTAGCGTATCGATCTCCGTCCGTATTTACATGGCAAACGATAATGGTTTTGCTACGAAATGACTGGTCACTATTAGCTATCAAATTACAGCACATGTAGGCTATTATATATAAAGGACACGGCAATAGAGGAACCTTGAAAATTGATGGCATGCACGTGGGAAACACGAGTTAATGATCCGACATTTCGAGGATAGCCTATATCTGGCAAGTTGTAATCAGACATGTGTAGGCCTACGATATAGCGCGGCATATATAGCCTTTGGCGATAGTCTTATAGCACAGCTCAGATGCTCGATAAGTCATTAATCTATGATATAGACTAGCCCATCACAAGTCCTAAACGTATATAGGCCCTATAGGTCTAAGGTCTATACACATACACGAATGATATATTCTATTCTTACTTTTTTCGTGTTGGTATTCACGGTATTCAAGTGTGGAGTTTACTCAGTGGGAACATTAAATCTTGGCAGCCAATTTTTTTGACCACCCGTGGTCGCTTTCCACACACACAACAACCAGCCAGCGAATGATTCCTCAAAGGGTTGACTTAGCGCACAGCGTCTACCGAGAGTAAAAAGTGACAATTAAAAGTATTGGTACCTACTTACGACCTCATTCTACGTAGGAGACGTTAGCACAACGTAGATCGCGCTATCGTATAAAATGTGACGTATGTCAGACATTACGTAAAATATTTGACATATGGCATACGTGACGAAAACAATGTGATGCAGAATACTTGACATGGAATAGGCCATGTATAGCGTAACTTATACGACAAGTTCAAAGGCGGCCGGGCAGTGGAAGCAGTTTGTTGGAAACTCAACGTTTCCTCCACAGAATATACGCAACGTAGAATATACAACACAATTAATGACATAGCGTAGAACAAGTAACGTTACTGCACAACGTAAAAAAAATACGTGACGTAGGCTATATATGCAGGATATAGAATATATGTTATAGGGACGTATATTATGTGACGTACATAATACGTAGGCCTACGTGACGTATTTAAAGAATACGTAACGTAGAATACGTAACGTAGAATACGTGACGTACAATTAATACGTGGTATAAACCAATTTTAGCCGTGTTGCAGAGAGTATATGATGTAGAAATAGAATACGTGACGTGGATTAGGTTACGTGTATTGGGTATATATACGTTACGTTACGTAGAATCGTCGAATTATGGATTACTTTCTTATACGTTTTACAATTCGTGTACTCTGGTATGCATTTTTATACATTCCCGGTAGCCTATGGGAGTCAGCATTAATACGTTGTCATCACCAGTCCCTATGCGATCATAATCCTAAAACAATATTTTCAAGACGAGCATCGGCGCATAAAACACCAACCAAAACCGCCCATGGCTAATGGAAAACGGAAGATGCCACGCAACGAAATCGAATTCTCACACAAACGACCTGAGCGGGCCGTTTCGGTCGCTGGTCGTTGGCCGTTTTGTGCCAATGGACAGGCTCCAATTGCATTATGTGAAACATAAGACTAATTGAAAATAATTCCACTGAGAGCCATGTGATATATATGATGATACATCGGTAACAGTCTGTGAAGTACGGTATATATATAAGTAATGGTCTTTCGTATGTATACCCATTAGTTGACTTGCGTGGTTTTAACGAGGTATAGCCTATAATACTGTAGCACCATTGTATCGGGATCATTATAGGCTACTCTACTACTGGGTTGACCATATAAAATTATGCCGGATAATAGCCTAGTTATCACCAATTTGCCCATCGACCGAGGGCTTTCTATATACCATAGGATGCATTCCGCAGCTCTACAGGTCGTCAGTCATGTATGTAGGACCTATGACCATGCATTCTGGTTCATGGACGGTCACGAGGACGAGATTCTCCAGGGGCCAACTCACCTAGTTATGATCATGTGCATCGTTTCGAGTAGAGGGGTAGCCTACCTCTCTCGAAGGGAAATGTTACCGTAAAAGCTTCATATACTATAGGGCCTACCGTAGGTCCTACGCGAGACAGCTAGACAGACGACGTAAGAGGCGGAGATGCGTCAGCTATACCTACTTTGTGCCCATGCATAACGTAATAAGGGACAGATATCGGCCGTGATACGGACAATGAAAATATCGTTACATTACGTCACCAGTTTGTCCCAGCAAACACTGTAACAGCGGACCGATATCGGCTGGCGTAGCGATAACGAACCTAGCGGAAGATGCGGCAGCTGGTTTGTCCCAGCAAACACTGTAATAACGGACCGATATCGGCTGGCGTAGCGATAACGGGCATTACATGGCGGAAGATGCATGAATCCCATCGAATAGTTTGGCCCAGTAAACACTAATAGCGAACCGATATCGGCTGGCGTAGCGATAACGGACCTAACGGAATATGCGTCGATTAGTTTGACCCGGCTGCGTGACAACTCGCTCCAAACCAACTCGCTCCAAAGACATCTCGCTCCAAGTCCAAGTCGCTCCAAAGACATCTCGCTCCAAGACCAACACGCTCCAAAACCAACTCGCTCCAAGTCCAACTCGCTCCAAAACCAACTCGCTCCACCCATAATTTGGGGCCAAAGGGCCAAAAAGTCAACTCGCTCCATAACCAACTCGCCCCACTCGAATGCGACCAACTCGCCCCACAAATGTTACCAACTCGCTCCAAACACATAACCAACTCGCTCCAAAAGTCATATAATAGGGTCATTACCAAAGGTGTGACATTCGTGGCTGATGTGAATTTCGCAATGACGCACAGGTGCAACGATACACAGGTGCAACGATAGAGTATGACACATGGACTATGTGATTATCACACCTCACATCAATGACTTAACCATCACATCCATGGTGATTGTATTTGTATCGTAGTAAAGGTCGAGAGATTCTCCATCTGAGGCTATTGCACGTACTAATCATACGATATACTACCACACGTAACCTACTGGTACATGAATCACCTCAGACACTTTCTGTAACATAGCCTAACACTGTAATTTTAGCCTATTGTTTGATTTGTGTACTGGCTGTAGAAAATAGTAGGCATACGCGCCACTAGGTTTTAGTTTAGTTTAGTTTAGGTAGTAATGTAGTGTAGGTCTGTACAATGCGTACATGTTCTAATCAGAAAACATCAAAATATTAATGTACTTTCAGTTATGACATGATTGACATCATACCCACATCATATGTATTACCGTATACATTAATGCCGAAATGATCAGAACAAAATTTAGCCTACGCATAAAGGTGGAAACACATTGCATCTCACGCGTGTGGATATCTCCCGTTTGGACCAAACATAGACCAATGGTCTATGACTAGACCTCCCCTCATTGGTAAGTGACCTGATTTTGCATAAACCAGGATGTTAGGTGTACGGCGTTGACTAGGGCAGCCCACATGTCGGGCCGATTTGACTGATATGCTTGGGCAGCTGGTCATTGTTGTACCTAAACTAGATTTATGTTGTCATACTACAGGTCAGTAATGATGTTAACCGAGGGTATCGCAATGGGCCCGCAACGTGTCCTGCGCGAAGGGGTTCAACCCCTCCCTCACATAAACTGAACTGAACTGAACCTACACAGCACTGACGTGTCCATAGCAGACTCATCTGCTTCTATTTGGGGTGAAACTGGAAGACCCGCAGAACCACCGAAGGTAGGTAGAATAACATATCATATCAATCTATCAATCTGCCATGAAGAAGTCAACAAGCTAGTCAGACCCAAATCCTCAATTTAGCCACTGAACCACAAAGTATGGGTAAGTTTCGTGCCGTTAAAGTTGCTTAAGCATATTTTATATTATCCTTTAATTCCTTTAACTAGCATGAAAAAAACATGTGATTTTTGTATTCAAATCATTTTTCTAGGCAGTATCCTCGCAAAATATGGTGATTAAACTGCGAGTTAACTGCCAAACAAATACGGTTTACCTGTAGATAAAATAAGAACAAAATCACTTTAGTGTATAGAAACTCTGGTGAGCCTCACCAGAGTTTCTCTGTATTAAATTAGTGACCCTTTCAACGATACACCACTGCTGCATCGATTTAGCCATGACGTCTTTGGGCATGGTTGTACGAAAAGAGTTAATTTATGTCAACATTTGAATTGAAAACCGACGTTGCTATGACGCGTTATAGTCCCGGCGTCCGAATTTTTTTCTTCACTTCAATATTTCAAAGTCCGAGAACTGTGCTTAACAAGCGTCTATACACACGATGAAGGTTTCTATGATTATTGTTTTTACGTAATCTTATGAAACAATACAAATTTAATGAGAAAAAACCCTCATATTTTGAGAACACTGTTCTGATTTTTCTGATAATTTTACATTCCAAATCCACAGACCGATGGACACGCCATTTTCCGCGAAGCCATCACACTTAAAGGAACCGCGAAGTAACTTACTTGGGGATAGTTCAACTTCACACCAATCAACCAGCTTTATATTACCGTATACATGCTTCGTCGTTATTTGGCCTATTGGGTAATGTGATATAGAAATATCATTACATGCACTTGCTATCGTGGTATTTAACCAAAATATGAGTTAGGTACCTAGGTTAATTAAAGTTTGGCCGATTTTTTGCAATCAGATAAGCCTATGGCCCTTTAAGGAAGATTATGACTTCACTTCAAATGTAAATTGTTGGCCACACCACTGAACGACACTTTAATACACTAACACAAAGTGTTAGAGATATATTTATTCAGATGTAATTTTCGAAGAAAACGAACAGTCAACCGAATTAGGAATTGACTCATATGATACCAAAACCGAAATTTCGAGCGAACCGAACGGAAATTTTGCAAACCGAAATGAAAATACACATACAGGTCTACTTGCTGAACCGGACTGAAACTAAAACCTTGATTCGGCACCGAAAAGTGAACCAAATGTCCAATCATAATGGGTCTACAAAAGCCAAAATGTGTGTAACAGCAATGATGAAAGACTTGAAGACTGAAGTGGCCTACGTACATGCTACCATGTTGGAAAGACGGGAAAAGTTTCGGAAAACCAATGTGGTGAATGCGTCATCACGATGTACCATTATCTACCATATCATCAATCACATTGTTGACATACTAGTGCATGAATACCCGGCCCAAAACCTACGGGACATGAGAGGACACCCAATTTTGGTATTATTTTCGACGGATTTGCAATTTCCCTGATTTGCATCATTATTCTTTTTGCAAATCGCTTTAGTTAATCCATCCCCAAGACTTCCGGCTTGGCGACATGACGGATTAAAATTAAATTATTGTGTTAAAATTAAATTAAATCGAAGAAATCAGAAGTCAACAAACGATAGAGAACATCAAAGGAAAACCGGGAACATTATAAAATACCAGGAACATTACGATTTTAACCATATTTTTGCCGAGGGTATTTTAGCCACCGTGCAGACTCTAATTTCGTGGCATGCCGTTTTAGTTTTTAATCTAATTTGAAGCGGTTTTAGATAGATGTGAACTTTTAACCATGATTAGATAGTTTTTACCGTGATTAATGTGAATCGTAATCAGTGTTTTAATATCTGTGATAGTTTTAATGATAGTTTTATGATTTTAATTACTGTGATAACTTTTACAAAATGTGATGACTGAGTTTTACGTTTGAGACTGTGATATACATTTTATGTTTTAAGAATTCATAAACAATTTTTTACGTGAATCTGTCTGTGATCTGTGACAATGCGACACTCGTTTTTACCGACTGACAATTGATTTTATCATCGCCATCAATCATCATCGCCATCTATCAACGCCACAAACCACCATGCATGCATCCCACTTACTCACCACCATTATCATCGCCATCAATGTTTTACGACTCACAAGTGACATTTTACCACCGACACCATCATATCGCACAACTCCAAGTTTATTCTACTGTAGAACTTTTAAGAAGAACCAACTCTCAAACATAACCGAATCTAGAGCAACCAAAAACAATCATTCGCTACTGCTATGTTTAATTTTATCCGGTGACATTCACGAAAACCCTGGTCCAATAAAATTTCCATGCTCTGTGTGCCAGAAATCTGTCAAGAACAATCATAAGGCATTAGAATGTGATGAGTGTGCCGCATGGACACATATAGATTGTGACGGTGTCACCAAATCAGAGTACATTCAATTTCAGAACAATGACCTCTATTGGGAATGCCCAAAATGCCGTTTCCCCAATATAAGCTCATCTACTGACCCAATCATACCCACATCAAACCAATACACACCACTAATGACACAGGACCCTCCCAAAACTAAGAAAACCACTGTGACTAACAAAAAGCGACATACAGGACTTAAATTTTTCACAATCAATATTAATGGTATCAGAGGCAAAAAACTTCAACTACAAACAATACTTGATGAGACAAAAGCAGACGTAGTAGGTATACAGGAAACAAGAATTGACTCAACTATCACCACTAATGAACTAATCCCAAACACACTCAACTATGATGTATATAGAAAAGACAGAAACCTAGATGGGGGAGGGGTGATGCTCTTAGTAAAGAAACATTTGTCTTCTGAACCAGTAGCCAGACTAGATAACGATTCAGAATCAATTTGGGCAAAATTTAAACTAAAGGGTAAGGAACACTTTGTAGCCAGCTGGTATCGACCACCGTGGACCCCGGCACACTACATAAATCTCTTGGACGCGCAACTAAAGTTGCTCAGTAATTCAAAGTGTCATTTTCATATATTAGGAGACCTAAACTACAGAAACATCAAATGGAAATCAGGCAATAATATCAGTGACGACACCTTGGCCCCTTCACAAGGTCAGACGTTTCTTGAGATATTGGATGATCACAATGCTACACAGATGGTAGATATCCCAACAAGGGGTGAAAATACGTTAGATTTAATAATAACTTCACTTCCAAACCTGGCATCCCGCCCTAAAGCTATTGACAAAATTAGTGATCACAGCATAATACAATGTCAACTCACAGTGTATGTTCCTCCCATTAAAAAACCTAGCAGAAAATTGTTCCTTTACAACAAAGGTGACTACAAAGAAATGAGAGCAGATGCAACTAAATTTTCAAATGAGAAGTATTTCAATGGACATCAAAACAATAGAACTGTTAACGAGAACTGGAATATGTTCACAAAATTCATACATGAAACGACGGATAAAAACATACCTAGCAAGAAAAGCAAAACAAGAGATTCATTACCGTGGGTTAATAACAAGATTAGAAAACTTATAAGACGAAGAAACAAATTACACTCTAAGATGAAAAAGACAGGGAAAGCAGAAATAGTTGAAAAATGGAAAAATATCAGTGGACTTGTGAAATCAGAACTCAAAAAATCTCACGACCAGTATGTAAACAACATGATTGGAGATATTAAACAGGATAGTAAACCCTTTTGGAAGTACATAAAACGACAAAAAACCGATAACTCTGGAATCCCTCCTCTAAAAAATGACGAAGGCATATCTGAAACAGATAGTGATAAGGCTGAATGTTTGAACGAACAGTTTACTAAGGCATTCACAAAAGAGAATGTAGATCATATACCATATTCATCACCAGATTATCCAACGATGGACAAAATTAAGGTAGACAAGGGGGGTGTACGTAAACTTTTACAGGGGTTAAATACAGGAAAGGCATGTGGTCCAGATAACATAAATCCTAGAATTCTTAAAGAAATTTCTACTGAAATCAGCGATGTCCTAACACACTTATTTAACCAAACACTTGAAAAGGGAGAAATTCCAGATGAATGGAAGCTGGCTAATGTCAGTCCCTTGTACAAGAAAAACGACAGAACACTACCAGTTAATTATAGACCTGTAAGTCTAACATGCATATGCTGTAAACTTTTAGAACACATAGTGAGTTCAAACATCAATCGTCATCTCGAAAATCATAACATATTATCAGACAAACAACATGCCTTTAGAAAACGTCATAGCTGCGAAACTCAACTTGGACATGTAGTAAACGACTTTTCAAAATCACTTGATAAAAGACAACAAGTTGATACATTCATTTTAGACTTCGAGAAGGCTTTTGATACGGTATCTCACGAACTTCTAAAATCAAAATTACACAGATATGGCATTGATAATAGCACTCTCAATTGGATCAGCGCTTTTCTAGGAAATCGTAAGCAGAGGGTGGTAGTAAATGGTCATATGTCAAAGACTTCAGATGTATTGTCAGGGGTACCTCAGGGCACAGTGTTAGGTCCGTTATTGTTCTCACTTTACATTAATGATATAACAGAAGATATAAGCTCAACGATAAGGCTGTTTGCAGATGACTGTGTGTGCTATAGAAAAATAGAGAAAATGGAAGATTGCGTAGAACTCCAAAACGATATAGATAAACTAGCTGCTTGGGCAAATAAGTGGAGGATGCGTTTCCAGCCAACTAAATGTAACATCATGCAATTGTACAGGAAGAAGAATATCATAGATCACACATACAAACTAGGAGACACGGTGCTTGAGAAAGTAGACTCAATCAAATATCTGGGAGTAACAATAACAAAAGTAGACAAGTACAGGGACTTCCGGTACTCTAACTCTTTCCGTTTCTAGATTGAATGATACATTGAAATGATTGAATGTAAGTTGTAACATTCAATCAATTTACATTCACTCAGAATCAATTTTCAGCTGGGCCGCGCCGCGCGGCCGCCGCGTCAACTGGATTTTTTACCAAGAATTTGACTACCTAATATTTTAGGCCTAGGTTGCTATTCTAAAGAATGAACCCACCAGTCTGTGAATCAACTAGAATGAATTGGAAATTTCAAATGAACTTAGTTTTTCAAGTTTTCGCTAAAAATTTTGGGAAAAAATATTTTTGGCTAGATGCAGCCATTTTGATTCCACGCTCCGTCCACTTTCCCAAAATACTCGATTGTGCTTTGTATAACGACGCGCCAAAACTAACTCGCACACGTGTACAACAATATCGTGGGACGAATCTGGGTCACACCGACTCACACCACGTGACGCGTATCGCGTAGAGCGTTTTTCCCTGGCGTAGGGTGTGGAGGTAGGCTATTGCCGGTTTCGTTCGTTCGTTCATTCACTCGTTCATTCGCTCGTTGGGGCGTGTGTGCGTTCGTTAATTCGTTCGTATGTTCGTTCAATTCGTATGTTCGTTCGTTCGTTCGTGTATTCGTCAGCTCGTTCGTTCGTTCGAACGTTCGTACGTTCGTTCGTTCGTTCGTACGTACGTACGTACGTACGTACGTTCGTTCGCGTCCGTTCGCTCGCTCGCTCGCATTATTTATTGTGATCGAATAATATTGCGGCCGCACTAAAAGTAGGAGAGTGCGGGGCTTGTTGGGGCACGGAGCACGTG
>WNLI01148676.1:0-15817 GCA_025802215.1 Wirenia argentea
TAAGACCCCATCTAGCACACTCAGAGGCCAAGTTCGTAAGCTGCTGTCTCATTTCATCAAAGGACGAGGAGATGAGATGGCTAAAACTTAGGCTCAAAAAATCTTGAGGATAGTGCAAAATTGGCAAGTTTATTGCCTAAAGTTTGTTGAAAATAATAAAAGCTACTAAAAGTAAAAAGTCAAGTGTCATTTCTACACCGCATTTTCTAATATATTCTGTATAACAAGTTTCTGGCAAATCATGTTGGTTTACGCTAAACTAGAGGAATGTGGTATGAGGAATGCACTTTTTTCTTCTTGAGGCGGGTACCTACCAATAATATCGCACAGGCATACCCACTTCCTAACCAATCTTTACTCTATCTACGGATACAATCGGTAAAAGCTACTACTACTAGTAAGCTGCTAGGTCAACAGTCATGTAAGGATACTATGGAAAACACAACAAATTAATACAAACCAGTATCTTTCAACTTCTTACACTAGATTATAAATTTATAATACTATAGTCAAATGCCGTATTTGACATTTCTTTAAATATGCAGAGAGTAACAGATTTCACAGAATAATTTACTCAATGGCAAACATAAACTTATTGAACAGTGTTCAATAAACACATGTGCATAACAACATATTTTAATCTTCAGTGTATGATGAGGCAGAAGAGCACATTTTAAACATGAGTGTATAAAGAGTACATAATGAGATTTAATGGTATTCCTAATCTACCAGTGGCAAAATTCCTGCCACCTGTTATGGGCGGCCTAACTGGTGATATTTCTAATGTTCATTATGTTGCGCCCTGCATGAACATTATACGGCGCCATCACTCATGAGAGTGAGCAAATGGTGAATGTGTGCACAGACTGTGGATTACGGACTAGGAATGCTGTTCAAAGTCCAAAGATAAATTGAAAGTTATTTAAACATGTAATGTATCGCAGTCTCGCAGTATACGCGTGTTCTGTTCTGCAGTCACTACTACTTTTGCTTCTGCCGGTTAGGTACGCTATATTTTTTACAGGCCTGTACCAATTGATGGCACCACAAGTATTTTCGAAACCTAGTTCCTAGTTTAGTACGTAGGTGTATAGTTACATACATTTCCTTCAACTACCCTGCAGTGCCTGCATGCAGCATAGGTATTTAATTGTGCACCATGCGCGGGGTGAATCAGTACATTGTGCAGTTTTCATGAGTTTTTTATTTCACGTATTAGTCGTATACATAAGGGCGGCAAGGCACGTGTACTAAAAAAATTGTGTTTTAAATTTCGCGATTGGTTCTGGCTCGCGAAATTAGCAAAATTAAACACCTCGCGAAAGATTCCACTCTTACAGTATAGTGTGCACAATGCGCCGTGGCTGTTGCTGTGTCAATCGAGATGTACGTGGTTCACTGCCGTTCGCCCAAATGCACAGTAAAACAAACGGACGACAACTGGCAAAATATCCACTGGCACTGCCTAAAACATTGCAACTTCATTTTTCTTGGGCTTTCAAACGCGCATAAATTTTGCGAGATTCATGCATGAAAATGTGGACAGATTCTGAAAGTACGGTATATTAAATGCACTCATTTTTTAACGAGTAATTACTAATTTTACGCCTAGCGAACTCAAAATGAAAATGTGTGAAGACTGAAGACAACAGACTTACCTTCATGTTCGGCGAATATATTTGGAGTGGCAGTTGGTATGGGAGTTGGTTTGTTGTCTTTTATCTTTTTACTTCCAGACTTTGATGGATTTGCCTTGGCATTGTTATCTTTCGACTGCTGTGTGCCCATCCTAGTCCTAGGCACGGTTCGGGGAAAATGTCAGTCCTAAGGCATGTAGGTGGGTCGCGAAATTGGGAACTAATCCAGTCCAGATGGGGCCACATATATCCAGTTTAGATCTGATCAAAGTTTATATAATTATTCGTTTTTTATTCCTTGACTACACCCGATTTTAGTTCATTTTTCAGTGACAGTGACTTCCTCATTAATTTGACAGCAGCCATCTTTAGTCAGGATCATAACAAAATCTGAGTCACTCGCTAATTTCATTGGTTGATTTTTCTGACGGCTATTGTTTTGTCCAATCAAAAATGTGAACGATCAGGGATGGCAAATGTCTGTAATAGTACTATGACAACTTCACGAGACATTTAAAGGGATTCTCACCACTCACAGAAACAAGTAGTTTTAAAAAGGCTTTTCAGAAAGGGAAAAAAAAACAGGATGAAAAAATTAATAAAAAAATAATGCTGCCAATACTTCAATATTAATTTTGACGAAAATCTGTTTTCTGACGAAAATCGTTTTTCTGACCAAAAATCTGTTTTCGGTGAAAATCTGTTTTCGGTGGAAATTAGTCAAGTGAAAATTGTTTTTTGGATGAAAATCAGTTTTCGAATGAAAATTGGTTTTATGATGAAAATTAGTTTTTGGATGAAAATTGGTTTTCGGGTGAATGTTGGTTTCCAGATGAAAATTGGTTTTCGGATGAAAATTGATTTTCGGCTGAAAATCTGTTTTCTGATGAAAATCGGGTTTGGGAGGAAAAACGGGTTTCAGATTAAAATCGGGTTTCGAATATAAATCGTTTTTTGAAAGAAAATAATAAGCAGTTCGGAAGAAAATTGGTTTTCATATGAAAATCGGTTTTCAGGAGAAAATTGGTTTTCAGATTATCGATTGAACAAAAAAATTTGCGATGAAAATAGCTTTTCGAATGACAAATTATTATTTTTTTATTTAGTCGCCATTTTGAATTTTGGTGGCCATATTGAATTTTGGCATGAACGAATGAATACATTTGGTGACACACTTGACAAGTTTTTGGGCCCATGTTTGCTGACAATTTCGGTGACATGTTTGGTAACAGGTTTGGTTGCACGTTTAATGACATATTTGGCGACACATTTGGTGACGCATATGGCGACTCATTTGGTGACACACTGATTGGTGATGTTATTGTTCAGTGATGTAATGGTGATATGACATTCACAAACTGGTTGTATTGATTTACCATTCTTTATATGTTATAGACATTCTGGTTTTATAGGAGTACGAAAAATACCATAGTATGACGGTCCAGCCCCCCCCCCCCCCTTTTATTATAATGTATTACTGTACTTCTTGTATTAAAATTCACGAAGAAAACTCTATATTGATTCGGTTTTATAAACTATATTATTGCAAAATCAGTGGGAATTTTCTTACCATAGATCATAATCTTACTGTACACGACATTATGTCGCCTTTGAATCATTTACGCATAGCATGGGAGATAATTGAAAAATGTACCATTACATTTGATATTTCTTGTTATCTCCCTTGCTATGCAAAGCTATAAGGCAAGGGATACTTGAATCACTATACGTAGACTCTATCTAGCATAGATAATGTAATGTAGGCACAAATGTATTTTTAAAAAAACATTACCAAATAACTACTTCTACTATACATCTTTCCATACATTGAAAAGAGCAATTGAAGTTATGTACACATAAATCAACATTCCACAATAAATTCACACAATTTTCATTATTCAACAAACAAATATGAGTGTAACATGCATAATAGTCTATTAGGTAAGTAATGTTATAAATAAGATAATGCATAAGATAAACATTGTTGTATTGTATATAAAGAAACATTTACTATGCATGATCATATCACAAGTACAATTGACTGTTGACCTTACATAAATACAATACGGTAGAAAATGTACATGATTTTTGAAAATATATAAAACAGCAATACATACAACGAATATTTCAAGCATTTAGAAAAAAAATTGGCAAATTGCATGAAGTTATTTGGAAAGAAAATTAATGGAATATATTATTTATTTATCAACATAAGTAAATAAGGCGCTGGTATGCCGATAAATTGATCACGATCATAGGCGATAGCCATTGCTTCAATCTCCGAATTTTGCCGTTGAATTTTACCCAGAAATTAAATTTAGGTAGACTTTGCTTCATGTACCAGCTGCGTGAAAAAGTCGGAAAATAACCTGCGATAGACGTGTGTCCTGTCCAGGCGGTGCAGTGTGACATTGCATTGTCCGGGATAAACTCCAGATTCTATTAGCCACTTCGGAGGCTATGAAGGAATTACTTTAGTACTCATGATTTAGAATTTTATGCAATAATCCACCAGCAACTTCTCAAACGACACAAATTTTTCGTATCCTTATAATTATAGTGTCATAAAATCCCCACACATTAGTTAGTAGCAGTCCTCCTGGTCACATTTACAGTATGATGTCACAGCAGAATTGAATCCATGCCACGCCCATTTGTTACTGAAGCACAGAGCACCACCGCCTCGTCTCAACTGGGTTTCCTGTAACAAACACACACACAATACACTATTCTGATGGTGTGATATGATTTGATGCAACGACTGTAGTGCCAGAGATCCCGGTACAATTACAACCCCAGGACTAGTCATAATACAATATGATGATGGTGTGACTTGATGCAGAGATTCTTGTAACAGCGGTCCCAGGTTCAATTTCAGCGCCAGGACCGTAACTCGTACTTTGTATTTGTTCTGTTCTCTGTGATGTACTTGGGCAAGCCTTCATACACTGAAGTGGATACCAATTGTGGATATTCTCCTTAGATTGATTATGTAATTGACTAATGGTTGGGAAGTAAGGCTGTGCAATACAAATGATTATACTTCAAATACTCCTCTCTGTCGACTGATGACGTTTCAACCACCTCGCGAGTCAATGAGATCTGAAATGACACACCTGTTGACAAGTGAATATCATGTAACAAATCCATGCCATTCAGGGTCAAACTGTCGGTCTTACATCATGAGCGTGTTTGGGATGACAAGTTTAATACGCGTTTTATATCAATGCTTTTGTTAGACCCACATTTGGTTGGTCATGTAATTCTAAAACATGACATATAAATGATACATTTTACTCTATCACTAACCACGCGGTTGATATCCGCCATGCAGAAGATTGGTCTGTCCTTTGAAGAAACCGACACAGCCCACTTGCTATGGTCATAGTGATTCGTGTAATCTATCTCATGGGGGAAACTCAGGTCTTGTACATTGTATACCTGCGCGTGCAATGGTACATAATCACAAATCATGGATAGGCATGTTACACTATGAAGCAAGGCATGATAGGCATGAGGAAACCGGACAGTTTTGTAGGGAGTATCAATCAAAAAGAAGATGTAGGCACAAACGTCGGAGTCTACGAATCTCTCGGTTGTGCAATTAGCAGTACATTACAGCTATCAAAGCGCATAACAAAGGATAGTATATAGTATATAATACAAATACAGTAATGTGACATAAAAAAGTAAATAAATAAAAGGTTTGTGGCAAAGGCAAACCTTTCCCGTTCAAAGGCAGAGGTTTTATATCAGAGTTTTCCTTCTCGTAGATGGATTGCCTTCACCATGGCTAAGGACACCCATCTTGCCCAAATATTATACGGAAAGGTGTACATGGTCTTTGGTTTAAAACTCAGTGATCCCTATCCATGTGGGTTCAATTCCCATATCGTACTGAACTTTCCATGATCCAACATCCGTGTTCTTGTGACAATGTGACATAACCAGTCTCGGTTGACCACACTATAAATATTACATAATAGGTACCGATGAATTTTTCCATGAACATCAAAATTTGATTTGAGGTATGCTATCCCCAAATTGGCTGATTTCCCATAAATATTTCTACATACATTTTGTTATTTAATTGTATATTGTTTATTTGTTTAATGACATTAGTCTGAAGCTATAAGATACGAGAGGTCCACGAAATACAAGTGTAGAGGGTTACGGAACTCACAGCAGCGGTGGACTAAAAGCTGTAGTGTGGGCTCCATCTGCTCAGAGAGTCGGTTAAGCAACACCATAGCGAAAACCGTCCCTACCACAGTACCACACAAAGTCCTATAGACCCTAGTTCAGTGATTTCTACAGATTCCATGATCCCCTTTTATGACGACAGCAATGATAATAGTATTACGAAATTATAAATAAATAGTATTAGTTACTTATAAATAAATGTACAGTACACACCCTGTAATCGTTGGTACAGTTGGATAGGAAAGTCTCCTTTTTCTGGTGCATCCAACTTTCCACGTAAAAACTTGTCTCATAGGTTTGACTGATTAATGCGCCATATAAATCTGGTAACAAATCAATCAATCAAACAATAAATCAATGAAGACATTCAATCATTCAAGATATTTAATCAATCAATCAATCAATGTCTCCTTTTTTGGTGCATCCAACGTTCCATGGAGAAACTTGTCTCATAGGTTTGGCTGATTAATACTCCGTATAAATCTAACAATAAATCATGACATTCAATCAAATCAATCAATAATCAATCAAACAATCAATCAATGTTTCCTTTTTCTGGTACATCCAACTTTCCACCTAGAGACTAATTAATATAATGCTCCGTATAAAACTGGGAACAAATCAATCAATCAATCACTCAACAAATCATGACATTCAATCAATCAATCAAAGTCTCCTTTTTCTGGTACATCCAACTTTCCACGTAGAAACTTGTGTCCGTAGGTTTGACTCATTAATGCTCCGTATAAATCTGCCAACAAAACAATCAATCAACAAATCAATGAAGACATTCAATCAACCAATCCATTAATCAATGAATCAATCAATGCCTCTTTATGGTGCATCCAACTTTCCACATAGAAACTTGACGTGTGGCTGATTAATGCTGAAGCTCCATATAAATCTGCCAAAAAATCAAGACATTCAATCAATCAATACAAGGTTTACACACAAGTCACATTATACAAATCACACAATTGCACATATAAAAGCACATTAAAATAATGATAATATACAAACAATGCAAATAAAAAGTAAATATGTAAAAGGTCTGTGGTAATTGCAAACCTCTCCCAAAGGCAGACACTTTATGTAGAGTTACACAACTTTACAAAAGATAAATTATTAAATAACAAAAAAACAAAGCGTCACAGTAAGGGTACTCAATCTAAAGCAGAGGTGCCCAACTAAATTCACCCCGGGGTCGGCAGAAATCAGGAAAATATTGGAGGGTCGGATATTCACATTTGATTTTTACACAATATTTATGGGAGCGCCCAAACGAATATATTAATCCCTCCTCCCCCATAATAAGATGCCCCAGAACATGCTTATATTATGCTCCAAGAAAGTAGTTGGCTCTCTAGTTCAGACTTACTCTATCACGTAAGTAAAGAGTTGCAGTGTATAGTACTACTAAAATTACTAACCTTGTTCGAAGTCATTAAACTTAGCAAAGCTGGTGAAATGGGTTCCTGCGACCGACACAATCGGTACCTGGCTATACCACGGTGCATCAGTTGGATGTGCAGATCCAGGGTCAGTTAGATAGGCTGAGAGGTTGGGATTGTCTGCTACCATTGACTCGGGAAGATGGCTGTCGTAGACCCAGGGGTAGCTGTACCGAAACTGTTTGCCTGTGGGTGTGGGACTGTGGGTTAGTAAGATCGACTATAGATTATTAGGTAGGTCAAATTAGATGGTTACTAATCCAATAAATGATCATTTCTAAGGTACGTAGACTGAGAGGTTGGGGTTGTCTGCCACCATGGACTCGGGAAGGTGGCTGTCGTACACCCAGGGATAGTTGTATCGGAACTGTTTTCCTGTGAATGCCGAAGGCATGAATTATGGATGGAGGTCATATGGGATGGGTATTCGTTGGTTATCCTATAGGCCTATAACTTAAGAGATTAGTGTTGTCTGTTACAATTGATTCACGAAGACGATAGTCGTAAACCTTTAACAACCCTTTGAACCTAGATGTAGCTGTATCGAAACTGCTTTCCTGGGGATTTTAAGAGGATGGATACATGTACAGTAAGTTATATTTAATTGTTATTTGTAGGTTACAATATAGCTTGACGAGAGAGATTCAGATTGTTTGCGACCAATGATTCAGGATGACAGCAGTCGTATATGACGGTACACCCAGCCGTATCAAAACTGCTTTCCTGTGAATGTTAGTAGGATGGGGTTGTCAGCTACCATTGACTCTGGGAGGTGACGGTCATAGACCCAGGGGCAGCTGTACCGAAACTGTTTGCCTGTGGGTGAGACTGTGGGTGTTAGTAAGATCGACTATAGATGATTAGGTAGGTCAAATTAGATGGTTATTAATCCAATAAATGGTCATAGGTCATGGTAGGTAGGCTGAGAGATTTGGGTTGGCTACCATGGACTCGGGAAGGTGGCTATCGTAGACCCATGGGTAGCTGTACCGGAACTGCTTTGTGCAGGATAGAGGATACAGTAGAAGTAGGTAATATTAGCAAGTGTTTGTTTGTTACCCCATAACAAAGAGAGATTGAGCTTGTCAGCTACCATTGGCACGGGAAGGTGACTGTCGTACACCCAGGGGTAGCTGTACCGGAACTGTTTTCCTGTGGATGGTAAGGATCATAAAGGATGACTTATACATGTTGGTTATATTATCGTTAGGTGGAGAGATCACGTAGGCGGAAATGTCAGGTACTAGGTAGCCAGGTGATAGTTCAGTTGGTAGGGTGTAATATTAGTATTCTCAAAGTTGCGGTTCGTCCCCTGGCCGGCGTATTATTCAATTGTGTTTCTCCCGGTGTTCACTGGGTAGGAATACATTTCCTAGCTTGGTTTACCAATGCTGTAAAATTGGTATTGATCGTACATAAATAGAGGTTATGTATAGGTCAGAAAGTAAAGACTCAAGGTTCTAAAATTTTGCATATATATGTCACACTTTATTTTTGGGTCACAGTTATCTAGGAGGGTTAATGTCATAGATGGTCCAATAGCTAGCGATATAGTAATTTTCATACTAAGATAGACTCTTACGTAGTACATTACAATGATCCATCAGATTCGTAATAATAATGGATAATCCGATATTTGTAGTCGAGAGAAACACACATCACACTTTGGCCATACAGACGGGCACTGTAAGGGTAGAAGTAGCCTTCTGTAACATCCTGGAAACCTTATCCGCTCTCTAGAACATAGTGGGATAAGTAAGCAAAACTCACCTATAACGTCTAGATATTTGTAGTTGAGAGACACACACATGGCACTCTGACCATACATTCGGGCACTGTGAGGATAGAAGTAGCCTTGTGAAACTTTTTGCGGAAAGCGTGGAATCGTGTGCTTGACCCAGAAACCACCGGACTTCTCAAAACCCAGGAACCCTGCATCACAAAGTGAATTAATTATACTGTAACATTCTTTTCTCACAAGTATATATATTTGAACATTGATTAATGGATTATAAAATTTTCGTTCAGCTGCTCTACCAATGGTATTGTGGCTGCCCAGGAATGCCACTATGTGGAAATTGAAATTGAAATTGAAATTGAAATTGAAAACTTTTATTGAAAACCGTATAAATACAGTATGCAATAATAATAATATGTACACTATATATATACGATATTACGTACTGTTGGAGTGAAACACTTCCCGACCTACTACTGCCATTGGCCAACGCACAGAAAACTAGTGTCTCTGTAAATTCATAGTTGAAGAAAGTGCGGTATAGAAAAAAACATTCTTACCATGTGACATTCTTATTGCTTACCTTTTCCATATGTATAGCTGAAGTCGACATTACTTAGTGTGGTACCTGGACCTGTATTTATAATATTGTTTTTCAAGTATAATGTTGTGTGCCAATACATAGTTCGTCAATGACAGTCGGCAATGGTAATGTCCGCGATCGGTCCAACGTGGATGCGGTCGGTCGGTACAAAACTTTGAATTATGCAGGTTTTTTTTCTTTTTTGAACCCGGTAAGCCAGTACATTTTCCCCTAAATCTAGCAACAATAAAACACTCGTATTCTGGGCCGAATAGTATATGTTCTCGCATAAATTTTACCCGTGTGTACCGATAGACGAGTTAAAATATGAGGAAAAAACCGACCGAGGATTGACAGTGGACAGTTTCATTGCTTTATAGTACTGTTGGCAGTACTGTATTTTTTCATTGTATATATAATATGTACTGATATTATATTGTGTAATAATAGTGTCAAAGACCGTTTTGGTCTAGACTAGTATTCATTTAAAAAAAAACTTGTAAAAACTTGTAAACAAAACTGTGAGCGGGAACAACACTACAGTTCCACTGCACACGGACCTACGTGGCTTAAAGCCTAACGACCGCCGCAGTACTCTAAAATACCTTATAAATCACGATCTTCTATCCTTGTTTCGTAATTTATGTATTAAAGATAGCCCTAAAGCCATATCGGGGGCACGAATCACGAAAATAATCCGCATTCTAGATATTTCAACTGTTCGTGATAGATATATACTATTTAAAAGGAGATACTTTTATTTTTAGCCATATCTGCGGATCGCACGACGAAAACAATTCCTCATTCTCTATATAATATTATAACACTTGGTGATCGACATACTATTTAATTTTAATGTTGATATGCTGTATTTTTTAAATAACTATTTTAAATATTGTTATACTACAAAAATATTTTCATTTAGTTTTGTAGTATACGAGTAAGTAAAGTATATGCGCTGTGCGAAAGTGTATAATTTAACGATGGATACCACAGGATTATACTGCACCATAGAGCCACAATCTACCAGTAACTCGTTCCTGGAAGATCACATAGTGTGTTACTGTCCATATAATCATTAAAGATACCCATACAACCACGCCGTTTACCAGAGGAAATCCCATCGACAGTCGACACCGCAGGACAACCGGTTTTATGCAAGGTGCGCCACTATCATCGCGCACGTTTCGCTTTTCGTTAATGTTCTGCCTAAATATCTATATTCCTCGACGTGTGGCGTAGCGTGTGAAAATCGGATGTAATATTATAAACAGTGTGAATTGTAGGGCCATAGTTTATAAACGTACGTTTATAGTGTACATACAAGACCCGTTTAAACGGGGAGATGTCGGGAATGTAATTGTCACTAGTTATCAAATTATTTTCAAGCAATAGCACCTAACTTATACAGGCACGTAGTCCAATATTTTCGATTGGATTATTTTTTATTCGGAAACACCATCACCATGTCATCGTCAACGTAAAGCTTCCACCAAAAATACGTACATATTAAACAATCAGAATTGATGCGATTAGTCTACAAGAAAAGATAATACTGTTTATTTTTCATAATCCATAAGAGGACCCTCATAAGATGTTGCCTACTGTATAAGAACGTTGACGATAAAATAATTATAACTATAAAAAATAGATAATAAGTGCATGCCCTGTGTGCCATAAAAAATACACCACATTTTATTATAATAAACTAGTAATACACTCCCTTGTGGATAAACATATATATTTGTTACGTCGACTTTGTATATAGATGTACAGTACGTTGGGAGGTGGAGACTCGGCATTCGAGTGGTTCGCGTGTGGCCTTTCTGTGGAGACTCGGCATTCGAGTGGTTCGCGTGTGGCCTTTCTGTGGAGAATGTGAGTTCCGCTGACCAATGATAGTTGAAGTACCTGCATACTAGTCGCATAAAGAGGTAAATGTGAGATACGACGGTGAAGGGCGATTGTAATTAGTCAATGAGTGAGGAATCATTGATGAGTTGGGTGGCGTTCTTCTGGATGGAGTCAAGTAGTGAAGTAGGCACCTGTCCACACATGACAACAGTCCTCAAACGTTGGTCGTATCTGATATTTGTATACAGAGCGTCATTAGTTGTTCGGATGTGACATCATTACTTTTTGTTCAGAAAAAAATGATAAATGTATTGTTTGTTATTCATGTGGTGTGACATTGGTTGATTCCATAGTGGTGGAGCTAGTTCGAGCCACTGTGCCATGTGCGCCACATTTTTCGAATGCTTTGGATATGTCGAGCTTACAGTATATATCCGTGTATCACGACATGTTTCGAAAGCTTGCGACCAGATGGGGGAAAAAATGTCCGAAGATCGCCAGTCAATCGAACTTTCCTAAACCCACGCGGATGGACACTTAATTACCAGAGCGGGTGTCTCGCGTTGATGAAGTAGCCTAACTTCTTCGAGAGTTAAATCTTGATGTGAGAGCACAGGGGATAACTGCTAGCAGTCAGATACTTCCGCAAGTTGGCAAATCCCTACATTAACCACTATACGTACATGTTTTAACTTCATATGCTTTCAAGTTGTAACGTGTATTCACTACTGGCGATACTACTGTATACGTATATTATGTCGATAGAGGGAAAACGAAAAAAAAAAAACATATATAGCAGCCTGCGTGTAAATATATACGAGCACACGTTGGTCTATTTTTTCCGCACACGACTGTGTAGCATTGATAGTATAATTGTTATTTGAGTCTGAGGGGACTACACCAGACGCCCAATTTTGAAGTAGGCCACTATGATGAAGCTTTTTACTTTCTGTCTACTCGTGTTATTCGTAGATTTATGTATTCCTATATGATATACAGTACGGTATACTTATATATTTTATCCATCATCATCAATCGTATGCAATCGTATGCGCGACATTCAGACTGAATTTGCATTTATATTAGATTATATATATGCATATAATATTACACAATTACCATTCTAAGTTAGGCTATTATTACATTTAGTCTCTTGATATAAATTCTTAGTGTAACTTTTATAAGACAGTATTATATGCGTACGTATGTGAATATCTATATTATTATGTATACAGTGTAGGCCTACACTTACATGTAAGAAAAAACATTTTGACCGATTAGGTTTAAAAATACATAAAATTATGTAAATTTTAATATATGCAATTAAAAAAAACTTGCTCTCGACAGTTACAAACCGCCTGTGTTACAAACTTACAATAATTTATTACGCCGTCTGGAATAAGTGGTTGGCCAAAATGCGGCCATGATGAAAGAGAAACTGATCCGTTTGGCGATTCTTGCTGGACTGTCCCTCTTTGCTACGGTATACGCTCAACAAATCGTTGGTAAGAATAATACGTACAACGCACAGTCTAAAAATATTAGCTATATGCATACATAACTATGTTCTAACCATTCGTCTACCCCATGTATTACCGCAACCACAAATGAACGGTGTTCACTGTTCATGGCCCACCATGCACTGTTTTCGCTAGATAGCCTACTTTTATTATAGTATCAACTCGTTTATTATAATCTCTATTCTTGTATTATAATCTCAACTTGATAATTTCATCCGCTTTTATGACAGATACGTTTAGACGGTTCAATGTACTGTACGCGTGTCATTAATACTACCGTTGTAAAGTTGAATGGAACTGACGTCTCTCCCCTCTACAAGGATATATCATGACATCCGCCAAGAAATCGCATAGTTATAGGTACTAAAGTAGAGGTATCCGGGGTTTTTTCCACTTTTCCAAAACACGGTTTAAAAATTCGTCGTGTTGCCTTTGAAAACGACATGATGGGATGACCCCACAGTGCATGCTGACATGACCCCACAGTGCTGCCATGACCCCGCGCGACTACTTGTTATTGGGGTAGCCTACCTAAAGAGACGTACATGCACCAACCTTCCCGCAACACTTCCGCTTGACAATTTACTCATAAGAGATCGAATTATCAATGAAGTGGAGTTACTGAGCGAAAACCACGAATCTTCAGGAAAACCATGTGGTATTGAGAGACCCGCATAATGTTATACTCTACTATACTCCGAAAGGAGAAATACATTGAGTAAATAAAATTGAAAATTGGAAAAATTGCTATGGTTTGTATTGTGCTGGGTTGAGGGCACGGGAAAGTCCAAGGTCGACGCACTACGGAAATTAGGCGCTGATATTCAACATTAACGAAAAATACAGTATACCGTATACTTTATTTTAGTTGTACAGTACAATATGTTATTGCTTCGCATTATTTACACCATGTTGTAAACTGGCCGTTTTTTACTGTGGACGAATAAAACTCCAGCATTTCTTGGTGGATGACGCTGTATGATATATAATCGTAAAGAAGAGATACTTACCTTTAATTTGCCATACATGGGTAATATACGCCCATTGACTTTGCATAATGTATGCGTAGCCTACTTTTCAAAAGCGGTTTTTGTCTTGATTGTTTGATTAGATACCACCTAAATCATGACATCTGTGTTGTTAGGAATATGTGCTGCAGGCTGCAGGGTAATTCCACCTACAGTAGACATAAGTATCTGTGTTGTTGGGGATATATGATGCATGGTAATTCCAGCTAGAACATGACATATCTGTGTTACATGCGATATATATGTGCTACATGGTAAGTTCACCCAGAAATGATATAATGTATAATGTTTCAGGCGATGGGTGTTGTGTGTCGATTGCGATTGACCAATCACACAGCTTCGCTACTGAAGAATTTAAAGAAGTAACCAACTTTACGTCGTGGATCATTCTGAGTCTCAGTGACTACGGATATGATAACGGAACACTGGTCGGCGTCGGCAGATTTTCTACTAAATACGACGTTAGTAGCCTAATGTCTACCACGGGGTGTCTATGAGGGTCGTTCAGTAAGTTCGTAGAATACACTATAAAGAATTGAGATATTTTACGAGCATGAATATATTCATAATATTATGTAGAACTGAAAATTCTTTTTCTTTATAATATGTATTCCTATTCATTTAAAAAGAGTCTGTATGAGTATATAATTTGGCTAGAGTTACAATTTTGTATAATATTTGTAGTATTTACTTGATAATGCTAATATGGATTGCTGAGATAACTCGGGTTACCGGGCTTCCCCCATAGCCGCGCCTCTAATATGGATTGCTGAGCTAACCCGGGTTACCGGGCTTCCCCCATAGCCGCGCCTCTAATATGGATTGCTGAGCTAACCCGGGTTACCGTGCTTCCCCCATAGCCGCGCCTCTAATAGGGATTGCTGAGATAACCCGGGTTACCGGGCTTCCCCCATAGCCGCGCCTCTAATTGGGATTGCTGAGATAACTCGGGTTACCGGGCTTCCCCCATAACCGCGCCTCTGCACTGATAGGGATTAATGGGGCACAGGGACAGATAACTCGGGTTACCGGGCTTCCCCATAGCCGCGCCTCTGATAGGGATTAATGGGGCACAGGGACAGATAACTCGGGTTACCGGACTTCCCCATAACCGCGCCTCTGATAGGGATTAATGGGACACAGGGACAGATAACTCGGGTTACCGGGCTTCTCCATAACCGCGCCTCTGATAGGGATTAATGGGACACAGGGCCAAGGAACAAGGATCTCCTGCGCATGTACGTTCTGGCCAATGTACGTAATAGTAAAAATTGACAGGGTCACGTGTCAGAGTACTTAGAAATTTTTTTAGGCTAGTAATTTGCTAATAACTTTGTAAATAGTGGGTCTATCATTACAAAACGTGATGGGTCAATACACTACATGATTATGGCACACTTATGGGCGTAGGCAGATTTTCTACTAAATAACAGGATAGTAGTAACGTACAGTATAACCCGAATAATGACGGATTATGCACTATGCAGTAATGTGATGCATACTGTGTGGTGCGTGGTGTGGAAGTGTGTGTGATGCGGGGTGTGCACGGAAGTGTGTATTGCAAAATATGGTAGGTAGTGTTTGTAGTGCGGGGTATTTTATTTTATTTTTATTAAATCATTTTCATTTTGGTTTGCTTGTAAGCATAATAAGTAAACAACTAGAAAATCATACAAAGTATGATAAATCGCCTCCTTTGAGAAATTCAATAATATTTATTGTCAGTCACTGAATATGCCATTCATTACTCACTCATAATGTGTACAATATGTATTATTTTGGTCAAAATCGGTTGATAACTTC
>WNLI01148787.1:0-15810 GCA_025802215.1 Wirenia argentea
CATGGTTATTCTAGGCCATAGTTCGTAGACCCAATACTCTTCAGGACATGCTCACACATATGCTATTCAGTGTAACCATGTATAGCAATCACGGAACGCATTGATCTTATTTACACCTGAAATGAAGTTGCGTCCGTTGTCGGGCATCATTTATTTTGGAAACCCACATCGACTGAAGATGTCCGTTAGTTTCTCACCGACGTGTTTTGCTTCATACAAAGTCTTATTATTATAGACCATTGAGTATGCACGCCTGGATACGTCAAATCTACTGATTATAATGCCAGTTTTGCAGTTAGGAACTTAGGACACACTTTTACAACTGGATCAATAGATGGGTGGTCACATGAGATAGTCACACAGAAGATATCCCAACATATTTAAGCCATGTCGGGAAAAGTATGATTTTCCAGAGATCCAGCCTGATTTACATAATTAATGAGACTAGGGGGGGGGGGGGGTAATTCGTGTACGACCTATAACATCGAGGTCGCTATTTTGTGTTAAATATACATAACAGCGCGTATACTCACGCCGTACACAGTGATATACGACACCAAAGGTCACTAGCCTATAGCAAACTATACCTTTACTTAGTTTACATTAATTTAATTAATGCTATATCTACAGTATTCAGTCATCCGTATATATAGTAAACAGATTCAGAAAAGGACGGAAGTCCGGCATCCCACTACTTTATAATACGTGTATTTGAATGAGGGAGTAATTGACCCTAATGGATTACCATAATGTGAGTTAAGACTGTTTACATCGGTATGGACGACACGACCTTTTACCTTATGGATGCCTCGGTGATACACGATTAAGGGGTGTGGTTCGTACAGATGAACTCTGAGGTTGTGGAGGTGCATAGTTGGCAAATGGCAAGTCGTGGCTCCGTGCTTGGTCAATATAAACAGCTTGCCACCACCAACCCAATCTGAGATAATTTATAGTAGGCTAGGCTATATAATAAATTCTGGTAAAACTGTGTATTACAGAGGGTTTCGCAATGGGCCTGCGCGATGAGGTCTATAACAATTTCTTTCTCCCATAATATAACCTCTAACTCCACGAGATTACTGATAGCATATACTATTGTGAACGATAACACGTCATGGCGTAGGTTCACATTATCCTAATAGCCATCTACGTAAAACAATATGTGTACAGTATATGGTACTTTATATATGGAAGGGCGTGCTGTGCTTATAGTTAATTAAAAGCAAAACGGAAGTGCGTATATAGGCTGTCAATAGATATAGAAAGATCACACAGAGCACGGAGAGCACGGAGAGCGGCGCACGACATCTCTATAACAGTCGCATAATGGCATTGTGACCACACATCGTAGCATCCACCGAAGGATGTCTGTGAGCACACATAATTCAGTCATCTACGCCTTAATTGGTATAGGAAGGGTAGCATAAGTAATAAAATAAATGTGTGCATTTATATACCGCACTTTCAGAGTCTGTCCATGTTGCCATGCAGGAATCTTGCAACCTTATGACGGAGGGAAAGCCTGGAAAAAAATCCCTGATTTTTGCAGGGCTCGAACCAGCGACCTCTCCTTCGAAAAGCCGCGGCACTGATCATACACCACGAGGCCAGCATGTCGAAGGGAGAGTACAGGGTGGAAAGGAGGCAGGGATGAGATTGGCACGTGTAGGTGGAGGATACTGAATAGAAGGGAGGCGGTAGGGTAGATGGTAGGGGGCAGGGGAAGCTGTAGACGTGTAGGGTATAGAAGGTGGAGGCACTGGAGGGGAGGGTAGAACGTAGGCGAGAGGTAGGGAGGATATTAGCAGTTGTAGGTAGAAGGGAGGGTATAGAAGGTGGGAGGGGACAGGGAGAAGGTGGTGACTTGTAATGTAGCCTAAAGCAAGACTGTGTAGCAAGACTGCAACATTTCTCATTTTTCGCTCTGTATATAATAAATAGTATGGCAATTTAGAGATCAAGTTGCGCTACTTCTGCCGAATTTAGGCTACCAAATTTACATTTTCGACACAAAAATCTAAACTTTATAGATTTGGAGCGAAACTATACGATTTTTTTGACACCAACGCATTGCTTAGACAAAGATAATATCTAGAAAATTTCCAAACGGCCATAGAGTACTCTGTGCAGGACATTATTATGGCAGTTTCTTGACCGTATCAATTCCGGGATAACTCCTGTGTCGCTTGTTCGATAATCACGAAAAGGTAATGTTATGTTATTGCTCTATATATATATATTCGTTTTTATCACATAATGATTTTGTATATGCGGAAGAAATCCGTCTGGAATCTATCGAACAATCCGTTGGCATATTATTACGACTGTATCACGTGACAGTGTGACACTCGAGTGCGACACAATTCTGACGCTTTGATGGCCATGAGAGTGAAACTTGAGGTGAAAATGAGTGGCTGATGTGTCTTGGGGCCTTGCTCGTTGTCTGAATTCACATCGAATACGATAGTCTATTAACTCTATTTTATTATAATACAACATCCCCATGATATTACCAGGGAATAATTGATATTTACCGTTCTCAGTGTACGTATAGTGAATATGATATCATTTAATGTAACGACGTTTCTTGTACAATCTATCCCCGTCATACGCCGACCTATACATAGAAACAATGTCACGTGACACTACACAACACCACAGGCGACGTAATTCCATAAATAGCACCATTAGCAAATACATATTGTTACGACTTTCTCAGTTTGCTTTCCAAGAATTGTTTTGTGTTATAGGCGTAGCTAGGCTATCGGAAATATATAGCCTATAATATATGATTTCGAACATCGGCAGCCTATTATAGATACATCTTCCGTTGTCCTTGATTATTTTATTTTAATTTGCGTACCGTATAATGTACCATTTTTTTCCACGGAAAGTCTCTCCAGTCTCCACGCTTGTAATCGATATATATACAGTATAGACTACTAAATGTGATCAGGTAACACAATTAACACTAAGACTGGGTGCGGAGTACACCACAGAATAAATCACGTGACCGCTAGGTCAAACAAGAATCTTGCGGTAATTAAGCACTCTCTTACGCCAATGAAAAATTAATATCCTAGACACGTATGCACTCTGGGATCTGGTGCTAGTTATGGTATACCATTTCGGATCGAAATGGATGCATGGTATATCGAGAGCAGTTTAGAGCCAGTGCTACATTGCATAAACGCTGAGAAGATAGGCTATTATAGGGCCTATATATATAATAATTATATATAGGCATATATATAATTATCATGTGTGATAAGTTATGAAAGCAATTAGAGCACATTACTACCGGTTTATCATAGACCGGAAATAGATCTATGGGTGTGGATCTCGTATGTCTACTACAATAATATGTTACCTAGCGCGTAACCGACGCGCGTGATCGATTGGTGAGCAGCCATGTATGTGTTGGTGAGTACTGAAGACGTCACAGATGGACCATTGACGACGGGATCAAGTGAATTCATGACCTTGTGACACAATGGCAGTGTCGCCTCGTGTCGTCCGGTGTCGCCTGTAGTCACTCGCCTCGTGTAGCGCCGTGTTGTCCATAGTGACGCCACGGGCGCTTCCGATAACACCCCTGTGTCCTCCGACGCAACCTTTCACGCCTCGTTGACACACATTCACACGAGATTCCTCGAGATTTCATTACCGCTTGCTAAATACATTTGTCTATATTTTGTAGTGCGGCTCCGTAAACAAATTAGTATCGTGCATGTATGTATTTAATACTGCGTAAATAAATTTGTCTATAAGCTAATACCGCTGCGGAATATATGGGCTATAAGTCTAAAATGGTAATTTTAGCTAATGAAAGGCGCTGGTAATGTTGATTATGTAGACCGAGAAATTATCGTATCCATAGATAGGCTATATTACTTAATTAGTATTGTATTGTGGACATTGTTTTGTAAAACAATACAATCACTAAAGTTTCACTGATTGTATACAGTTACACTGCACGTAATAATGACTACATGCACCCACGCTTCACTCGCGTGATGATTGTGTAATGGACCCACGATATTATATGCATTCACCGAAAGGTTGAACCGGTATTATACGGGTAAGTGCGTTGTTTTAGCCATTCGGTGTGTTGATCCTCGTAGCTCAGTGATAAGAGTGTTCGTCTTGTGAGGTGGGGATCCCGGTTTCTAGCCCGGGTAGCGGCAAAGCTGGATCTGGCATTTCTACCAGTGTTACTAGAATGCCATGACTATCATTACGGTGGCCGAATGGTTCGTTGAATAAAAGTATTTGTGAGGCTCGGACAATACCATCGCCATGCATACATGACTGTGTATTGCCGGCAAGAATGTACATTATATTACTAGGCATATAATACCTCTCTACGATTGTCATAGCCCAATTATCTGATATTGTAGGTATCCAGTGTGAGTCTGTGTACGAACTAACCATGGGTATAGTACTGAATGTGTTGGTGTTTGGTCTGTCGTTTCTCGCGCTGGTGGAGTGTGGGCCTCGGGAGGAAACTAAGGCGTGTCGTAAGTGTAACTAACATAGGCCTAATTATAACGTGCACATTTCATCCCATTCATTTTCGGTGAAAATGTATAGCCTACAATTGAAAATTGAAATTGAAAATTATATTATAGTCTATCGATTAGCAAAAATAATCGCGTGTCCCAGTACAGTAATTTTGACTAATGTTTGTGCAGACACGTGTAATTGGGAGCTGACAGTGAAAACAAAAGACAACTACGAGTCTGGTACGGACGGGGATGGGTATATAGTCATTGTCTACGAGGATAATTCAAACGTGCAACATAAACTGCAAACTTCGGAAAACGATCTGTATTGGGGTGTGTAAAGTATCTAAAGTAGGCTATACTTTATCAAAATATTAAACTATTCAGTATTCACCTTGATTTCAGCGAGTTTCCGGAATCGTCAAGCTTGTGTTTTTCCAGTCATAATTTCTAACCAGATTCCTATAGGCTACCAGACAGCAATTACGGGATCCCAAGCTATCTTACCCATACACACCTAGTTTATAGTATTTGACTTATTTCATGATTGCGTAAAATGTTTGGAGAAATTGTCGTGGTTTTCCTGACAGAGTTGTTGACGTCAGGGTCGACTGGCGGAGAAGAGAAAGATTTTCACATGGTAATAGCTTTTATCAAAATGTGTCAATTTGCGCGCATGCGTATACTGACTTGTGTGTACTACGTAATCAGTTTGTGTTGACTTGCCTAATGCGCCATCATGGCCATCTTCATATCATATGATAGGCCTACGTGTAAACAGCAAATTATACAGACGGCATTTTTCTGCAGACAAACTTTCTGACTTCCGGTTTAGGCAATATTTCAATGCCTATTTTGACGTTGTCAACGTAAGTTTATGTCATGTCCTACAGGTGCAACGGAAACCTTTACGTTCGACGGCAACCCAGACAAGAGCGCGATGAAAGTGTTTAAATATATGGTTGCAGTACCACTGAGTTATGACGACTGGCAGCCCGACTGGGTAAGTTCACATCATCACGTGGGGTATTTGAGTCTGGCCTTTGTTTCGGTACCGAATACAACGCATGCACAATTATCATTTTTGTACATTATAATATGGTACCGCATATTGCACTAATTTGCCATGCACAAAATTATTCCCGGAGGAAAATCCATGTTTTTGTCAGGTTCGAACTCGGAAGATACACCACTACACACTGCGACCTCATATTTATGTTATAATTATGGTAAACTTTTCAATGCTGTATAAAATAGGCACTACAAAATGATCAAAATCAACCTTTATATATTATTGCGGACATGATTTTTATGAACCGATGACATCCCTCGAGGGTACACTAACACATACTTTCTGTTCCTCGTAACAAAAAAACTAGAGCCTCTATTTCCAACCATATAACAGTCAGGCTTGACAATGATTATTCTAGACCTACATTACGGCTTTCTCCAACTAAAATATTTATAAATAGAAACACCGCACCTTACTTTTCAGCTAGAGCTTCGTAACAAAAACAACCCAGATCAAGTGACCGGAAGATGTACAGTAAACGGAACACTGTGGATTAGTAGAAAGAAAGCCGTGTGCTGCCGACCCTACAGTGCCGAAGGGTTGGAATGCGGGTAAAGTAACCTACATGGGGATAGGGATATAGTCAAATTGCATTCAGTGTACTGAGTATCTTAGGAACACCACACGGTGTATAGGCCTAATAAAGGCAAGTTCAACGGTCATGGTCATGGCGGCATTTCTTGTTGCACGGTTTTGTCGCTATATTCAAAATTAGAAGTGGGCCTATTATAAAATATAAGTATCAAAGAGGGAAGTTGACAATGCTATAATGGAAAATACAGTACATAACCTATATATACTGCTATAAACCTTAAATCTTGTACGTCTAGTAGTGTAGGCCTATAGAGTACATACATGTGTATTAAATGTAATAATAATTTCCGTTTGATTTACAGAGTTTACTGGAACTTTGCTGGTTAGACAACCGACTGCTACTCTGCATCTAATGGGCGTCTACGCACATAGGCGTGTACTCGCATAGGTGTCTACTCACATAGACGTGTACTCATATTGGCGTGTACTCAAGTACCGTACTCATCAAATCTATATGAAAATACAATGATTTACCATCAAATTATGTTGTTTTTAGAATTATGTTCCGAGCATTAGCAACGCCTATAGCTATTACTGAGCAAAAACGTTTAGTCTACTTACATTCTGTTAATAACCGGAGTTATATTCAAGACATTGTAAGAAAAAATCGGTCAGTATTTCGCTGCGCGGACCATTTGTTGACCGTGTCAGAGAGATGGTTGAAGAAGGCATCCAGATCTATGCATCGTCACGGGATCCGGAGCGCTAATATTCGGCCCTGTATAGTGTTTATGATTGTGGTTCAAAGATATGTATATCTGGTATGGACAATATTGAATATTATGTTGTTGGGCGACACTGAATAGTGACAATTGGTGATGGTGATACTGGTGTCGATGAATCTAGAAACCATGTACGCGTCAGTCTGATGGAATAGCAACTCATTCTACTGCACCCTCTGCGGACACAACTTTTCGCACTGTTTTTGGTATGTGTCTCAGGGATGGCATTGTCTCGTAGTTCGTCGTAGAACTCATAATCTTGACATTGCCAATTAATCAGTCCAGTATGGTAATTCGATATTATCATCATGGACATATACATTATACAATTTCTGTTAAAGTAATGGCCGTAGAGCATTGCCAGTGTGTAAATAGTCAGTAATAGTAATAGTATTCTAGAACGCGAAGTTACGTCCTTTATCGGTGATTATTTCTTTCGGAATTCCACATGGACTGAATGCCGATCAGTGCGTCTGCCACCTTTTCTGCTTCATAAAGTACATCTCTACATATTAATATATCAATTGATAACTTCCAGAATGTATACGAGTATAACAATGTCGTGGGTGGATGCAATACAATTACATATTAATGCTGTCTGGATTTCAAAGCGCATCGTGAGCTGGTCAACTAAATCTTTCTGACAACATAATTATTATAGTATACGCAATTGTGCGCCGCAATTTTTCACATGCGTGCGGACTGCGGCCACTGCACCCAAATACGGATGGAATTGTCTACGCCATGCAGTCAATAAATCACATGTCTATACTTTGGACGCATACAGAGTGTGTGAGCAAACTCTTTCTTAAGCCGGTAATGGAATTAGGGGTGAGGCGTTTTGTGGGGGATTTCCTCGGCTTCGGTGCAGGGTTATACTTTACATACTTGTTGAGCGCGATATAATAAATAACTTAACTGATAATAAATGACGTTTTGTTCATTTAGTTCAAGCCTCGGAATTTACGCTTGTTTGACTGCACTAGTTCAGTGGCTAAACCGGGGATCTGGGGACTGGGTTTATTTGACACAAATTCTGTTGGAATTAATTCTTCCTCCTGTCTCAGTGTCAAGAAAGGTGGATGGAAAATAACGTCCGGTGGTTTTCTTTTATGTTCTCTGGTTTTCTCATCTATATGACAGTGGAGTCTCAGTCTATATGAACACAATAGAGTTGGCGATCCATAGATTGTGGCACGTACAGGTCTAATATCGCATAGACTATTATAGAGGAAAGTACCAGCGGTAGCGTGACTGTACATAACTTTTGCGTTTTGAGGAGCTTGGTAAGTTTTGGAGAATCCACATATCGATACAACCAGACTGCCTCCCCCAGAATTACTATGTAAGGTAACACACCAGAATTTATTTGCGCTACTAAGACCTTATAATTTCTCTCAACATGTGAGATCGAAGCTGTAGTTTACACTCCTCCGACCGGGCGACAGCTTCCATTGTCATAGTAAAGTTTTCGATTGGATAGGGGATTAGACGAGGTTGGTCTAAATGAAATGACACAGAACGTTATGCTATAATACATAATACGCATTTGGCTCAAAATCGCATCGATGTTTAAAACCCGAGACAAGAAACGTACGTATTTTATGGAATAGCAACTGCTGACATAACAGTGACATATCAGTCACGCGTGTACAGATGTCGCGATACCGTATACCACATTGAGATGAATGGTTTAGCGGCGCGTTGATTACCAATTCATTAAAGGCGAGTGTCGCTGCGATTTCCGCGGCATTGAGCCAGTTGTGGCACGTACTCCGTGCGGCATTCACGCGGCATTGCGGCACAAATGGGCGAGGGGAGGGCCGCTAAGTGAATCATGACCGCCCGACTCATCCCACCAAATGCGCGCCGGATGACGCGGCGTGTGGACGGGTGGCCACACGGATTACGGTCTTCCTGAACTACCGTGCGTTAGGGGGAAAACTTGCCTCGCGGATTACGGTCTGTAGTGTACAGTCGTGTGTTTGGGGGTACGCCTTGGTCATAATGGAATGTAGAGCATGCGCTTAGTTGCATGTCGACGAAGTAAAGTACAGTATAATATATTATCGCCCATGAGTTGTTTCAAGTCGTATGTGCAAATGTAACAAGATCCTATAGAATAATAATGGAAAGTCTACTGGTAAAAAAAACTTCCGCAACGAAAATCACCATTCGACATTAAACTAGACTACACGACATTAAACTACATGACACGAACTCCATCTTCACTGTGTTTGTGTTGGTTGGGGAAATCGCGCCCGTTAGGACTAAAGTTTCGTGTTGAACCATGAAAGCATGGAATAAAGTCGGCTTTCGATGAAGAGTAATTTGTTACAAATATTCAGACATTTTTTGTTTATTGTACAGTATAGCTAAAATTGGTAATTTTATTAAAGTTTGACACTTTACTTTACTTTTAAATGTCTGGTTTCATATGTCATAATTTTTATATCAATGCTGACCAACTTGCCATGTATATTGTATAGGTATTGCTGTTCTTAGCCGTGTCACTGTTGAGGTTGTGTGCCATATTTACCAGCGCCAGACGACATTCGCGTGTCCCGTAAAACCGATGCGTTTGGGGAATTTCTACTAATGAAATAATTTCGTGTTTGATTCGACAATAGTCACGTGACGAATGTGGCAAACTGGGGAGGCAGAAGTGTAATAAACGGCGCAAATTGTGGACGAATTGAATTAGCGGTGAGATATTTAGAGACGCCGAGAGGTGTGGGGTAGCTGGTTGAGTACTGGCTGTATCATCCAAGTGGAGTGATTGTGTGTCAGGTTGTGGTAGCTTATGTGGGATTATAATACGAACTGAATTACACGGAGTGTGAACAGATATTTTGACCTGTACAGAATCGTATCGTATATCGGTATGCGTTGTGGGCGGCATGTAGCCTAATTGCGTTTCTACTTTATTTATTACCTAATGCCCAGTCAACTGATACCTGTATAAAGCAGTCAGTCATGCAGTGGATGTCGACATAATGATATAGACCATAAATATCATGAGGCTCAACGAAATCTAGTCATGACCAAAGATTGCCATGTTAAAAAAGTGTAATGAGGTTGAAGAGAAAGATATGATAATAGCGTTAAAAAAATCTCCTACAAAATCTATTTGATAATCTACAATATTCAGCAAAAAAACTAATTAACGTAATGGTGTACAGAGAAGTACACGTCATGTTACAGTAGAAACTAGTTCATTTTACACAACTGTGTACTAAAGCTGACTGCTTCGACGCACGTATGTCGTCTTCGTCGGAACTACTACTATAGTAGGCAGTAAGTTTTCTTGTTACTTTAGTACATATTAACTGTTGTGTTAAATGAAATACTTTCTATATATTTATAACTACCAATTTGATTACATTGTTTAGTACTAGTACACGTCTCCATCCCCTGTAAAACTGCGTAAACGAGCAAGTCCATGTTATTCACTGTTTCAGGTGGCGATGGTAAAAGAGATCTGCGCACAAATGTCACGTCGGTACTCCCAAGGTCGACACTCAAAACATCGCCGCTCACTCGACCCAGACGGTATGCATTTTTAGTTCGTCCGTTGCAATTACTTTTCTTAAAAACACCACTTTCTTAGCTCACCACTTTTCTTACAAAAATCAACCACTTTTCTTATTTTCTCGCGTCTTCTAAAAAAGATCAACCACTGTTCTTGACAAATCAGCCACTTTTCCTAAAACTCAGGTCACCATTATTCTCAAAACTTTTTGCTTAGTTAACTATATATGATCATCCTAGATACAGGACTGTATAACAAAACATTATATTATAATATACAAAGTGACTGGGTAAATGACTGACTGACTATTTGACTGACTGGGGAGATGAGTCAGGTGACTGACTGACAGGGCGAGTGAGTGAGTGACTGAGTGACTGAGTAAATGATTAACTGACTGGATAAGGGACTGACTGACTGACTGAGCGAGTGAGTGACTAACTTGAGTGAGTGAGTGAGTGAGTGAGTGAGCGACTGCATGTCTGGCTGACAGACTCAGTTGAAAAGTCTATAATGCTAACTCAAACCCTATTCCTAACACGTATTCTCTCCTGCAACCCCACCCAGTGCCCTACCCATAGATTTCATTGTTTTTATAAATAGGCTACTGTCATAAGAACGGTGGTTGCCGCACTCGTGTGCTCGCATCTACCTAAAACTTTATTCACGTTTCGTGCTGCCTTAAGGCCAAGCTCCACCAGGACGTAGCGTCACCGTCGCGTCAGCGTCAGCGTCAACGGCGTACATACGCCGTGGACCGCTCTTCATATGTTTTCAATGTGTCAAGACACACCATACCGTAACGTACGCGTAGCGTCGCATGGCGTCAGCGTCATGACGCTGATCGATCGGATCAGGAGCGATTTTTTACGTCGACGCTTTGGTGCCGTTCTTGTATCAGCCAATGGCGTGACCGTATTTAGTGCAATTCTCAGTGTATTACATATGTGTAGTGAATTATCTATGCATGTTTTACCATGTATTATACACTGTTGTTATTTGCTCACGAGTTTAGTCTGGTTACCATGGTGATGTGGCAATATGATCCGTTCATGCACATGCCTACACTATTTTGTCTGGGTTTGGTGTTTTCTGCTCACATTATTCACAATTCTACAAGCGGCTTTGGCAATGCCATGCTTGCAACAACGAACAATAATTTTGGGTGATTTTCGGCTGAAATTATGCCAAAATGTGGCCATTGCTGCCAACATTCGGTTCGGTTCGGCCGAAATTCGGTTTGTTTCTGCCAAAAATCTGTTCGGTTCGGCAATTTGTGCCTTGTGACAAGTTTCGGTTCGGTTCATGAACCACCCCGCGCACTTTACATCAAAGGGCCCTACCTAAAAATATGACAATGTAAAATAATATGCCACATTATATTAATACACATACAAATTTTGAAACACGATAAAAATAAACACAAGTTATTGGGAGCCTGCACAAATCAATCAAGTTAGCGGTAAAAATGTATCATTAGTTTTGACAAAAATGGAAAAGAGGTGGGTTTAACGTTGTTTTGAAGGCGTCAAGTTTGTGTGTGTTTCGTAGACTGGCGGGAAGGACATTCCATAATTTTGGTCCAGCTACAGAAAACCGGCGATCAGCCGACCACCCAGAGTAACACAGGAGAAGCGAGTGGAAAACAGAGTGGGCGCAGAAGTGAAACGGGTAGATCTCCCAGTATTACAGGATTTCACGTGATGCCTTGTGCTTTGTGAAATATAAACCTAGATGTAGATGTACGGACGATGAGGGTATCGGTATCACTGAGAAAGAGAGGCTGTTTCACTGTTTGGAAAAGATGCACTTGTGAATTTGTCAATTTGAAGTATTTTGTAGGCTATGCGGTATGAAACTGGGAGCCAGTGAACAGAAATTAGAACGGGCGTGATATGGTCTCGCCGCCGGAGAGTGAGTCACATGACATACTAAAATCGTCACGAGCACAGAACAGCACCCGGTCACGTTAGGCTACTTGACACCAAAAAATTGGAGAAAACAATATAGTGTCAATGACATGGCACTGGCCAGATTATTTTACATGAGGAAATATGTGCCGTGCGAAAAAGTTTGTTTAAACTAAAATAGCCAAGGGTTATTATACCAACGCTTTATGACCTTACACGCGAAATGTCATTTTATAACGTTGCTATATTTTCAAAAGTATACTGGTATGTTCCGGGACATACTGGAACAGTCCCAGTAAGTCCCAGTTCGAGCTACACCTAATCTACTTTCTCCCGGTATGTTCCGGAAGATACTGGTTCAATTTTCAACCTCCAGGAGCAGGTACAAAGTGGATCACTCCACTTTGTCCCGGAACATACCAGTATACTTTAGCAAGTATAGCAACGTAAACTCGGGCAAAACGAATCGTTCCGGATAACTTTTATCGATTGGGATGACAGTTATCACGTGATACCTACCGCGGAGTTACGTCCCATGCAAAAGAGGTCGAGGTCACGACACTCGATCGATAGATCTGTACCACTTTGCCCCGCTTGTGAGGGGCAAGTGTAGTAACGATGTCATTTTCGAACCGGTTTGAAAGTGATCCGGAACAAACCACTTTGCCCCACTTTTCTCCAGTTCGCTCCCCCTCCCCCAGTTCGCATGTATAGCAACGACTTTATTCATTCAATGCCTCAATAGCTCAGTCGGGTGCGCGTTGGATTTGTAATCCTAAGGTCATGGGCTCAAACCCCTACCGGCGTAGATTATTGAGATATTGTTGCACACACAAAGTTAAACGTTAAACCGAGGTGCGTGCGACTGTTAATACCTGTGATGTGTATTTAAGTAGGACTAAAACCCGCAACTTTACTTTACTGTATACATTAGAGTAGAAAATTTGGCATGCTTAAATGCTTGGTTGCCAAAGACGTATTGATACGTCGTAAACGTATGGCGTATGAGGGTTCTGGCAGCCAAGGACTTACACTACTTAAATCGTGTATTAAAAAGTAAAACCATTTGCTGTGCTGCCCACCTTACCGGTATACTAATTACTTTGTTATCGGCCATATCTTGTACATGTAGAGGCGGAAATAGCTCAGTCGGTTAAAGCGTTGGACTACCATTCATTTGGTACCCATTGTCGTGGGTTCGAATCTCGGACTGTGTGATCGGCGTTTTATCTGAAAATTGTTCTGAGCGATTTCTCGGTGTTCTGTGGGTGAAAGCACGTTTCCATAGCCTAAGTCAAGCCTGTAAAATTGGTACTGATCGTATATTCATCTGCAAGGGTGGATGTATGGGTTGGGGATTAAGGTTGTGCTACTCGTGCAGCTATTATGCGCAGGGGTCTATGGCATGGCGAAACTCTACCGCTGGTGACATCTGATTTAACGAGCGGTATATAAGTTTGGCACTTTACTTACATTACATTTATTTTACACTTATATGGCTCTACACAATCAATGGACATCATATATTATGATTAAACATTATCGCACATGAGTTCAATAGAGATCATGCGAAATGCCTTGCTTACGGATATCACAGACAAATCGCACAACACAACGTACAATTATTGGACCAAATCTGTGTGAACATGGCATTGTTCAATGTTCACACTGGAAACCAACAGTGTGTCACTTCATCCCATTTGAGTTCTTATCATATGGTACTCTAAGATGTCTAAGTGTATCAGGCCACCACATAATCTTCACCCACGTTGTCTATTTAACACATCATCCATGATCCGGTACACAGTAACTTCTGTATTCATCTCGCAATCCATCTTACGCCAACTCAGAAGTTAGAACGATACATACAAAGATAACATTGTAAATGTCACAAGTCACGAGCATGGTTATTATACAGGTCACTGGTTCTCAAACTGTTTAGCGGAGCCTACACATTCACTATCCAGCCGAGAGTCTGGATGGTAAATCTCATTGGTAATACATTGTTCATCCGCAAATATTTGTCCGTGGGTGTGTCTGTCATGTGTGTGTGTGTGTGTGTGTGTGTGTGTGTGTGTGTGTGTTTGTCATCAATCAGTTTAGGGAGCTTTTCTCAGCCATTTATGGAGCGATTCCAGCAATATTCATGGTGCTAGAGGTCATGGGTCTACAGCGCATATCGCTTCAGAATTTTTCTAGGTCAAATATGTAGGTCATGGATAGGCAAAATGTAGGTCATCGAAAAATGAGCGATCATGAAAATTTTTCATTTTTCTGCTATACACCAGAGAAAAAATTATGTTAATATGTGAATAAATAGAAAAGATAATGGGGACACCCTGTATATGTAGGCTTAGTCGCTAGTTGTATAATCTGTCAGTAAACATCTTCTGCAAAAGTTACCCAGTGTTCCAGTAAGTGAAACTTCCAATATTGCAAACTTGTGAAAAAAATATTTATTAACCTCTCATATCGACCATACCCATTAGGCCATTACCCAATGGTACAAAAAGTTGCTAAGATTGACGGCGCACAACGGGACTTCCCTTAGATGCATTAATCCCCAATAATTATGACATCACATCACCAGAATCTGTAAGCATGATCAACAGTGCGATCAAACCTCGTACAGCTGTATAGTGTATAATTAACGTTAATTTTCTGAACATGTGATGGCCTTGGAGACAGCATGGCTTATGACGATCACATCTATGTTTATGTTATGCTATTCTTGTATATTACATGTATTACAAATTTATATAATTATCATATTTAAAGTAAATAATCGATGAGACAATTGATGAGACTGCGTGAGGCACAAGCCACACAATCAATAGGTGTAGTGTGGAGTTACTGATGCGGAACGTCATAATCAATAACAACATTGTTTAATAGCACACAACATAGCTTACATTGTAGAGTAAATTATAGTTCACTAATAAATAATTTGTAAAATAAACCTGCATTTTCCTATAATTAAGATATTTTTCCACCATAGTTACAATGTTTCATAGACATTAGATGTGATTTTATTTTTATTTTTTGTACGTACGGTTTACATCTTTTACTGCATGTAGTTTAGGTACTCCTAGAATCATTTAGTTAAATGTGAACTCTTTAGTTTGTTCCGTATTTTAGATTATTAATGGCCAACTTTATCTGAATCAACAGAACACTATAATCATGCAGTTCGCGGACAAAGGACGTCTCTTTCTAATCTTAATTGTAGTGGCTATGGCATCCATGTTATATTTGATGATAAACATACCACGTTAGTAACTTAAAATAACAAATTAGATCTGTTATATTTTTTACAATTTATTTGCAAACACTCCTGCTAATGCAGGTTATGGTTATTACACAAACAATATAACATTATATACACATCATTATCTACATATTTACATATTTACATCATATTTACAACTATAAGTTCATGCAAATACGCGTTTGAAAATTTCCAATGTGTAACATA
>WNLI01148898.1:0-15808 GCA_025802215.1 Wirenia argentea
TTTTCATGGATCAATTTAAGTACGTCATTTTATGTCATTTGATTTTGTTAGGTCCGATTTACCCATAATTTGGTGTCTGTGGACCTTTAAATCACATTGCTAAAATTTAATCAACTGTGATATTGTAGTGATAGATGTCAGCCGCCGCCCGCCAGTCACGTGGCAGTTTGAAAACAGTCTATTCGAGCAGCCAATCTATTAATTTTCCCGCAAAATTTCTACTTCCATGTCCGCTTTGGAATACCCAGGTATTTCCTCGGTATTTCCTTCAGATCTAAGATGTTAGCTGCCACTCTACCAGTCATGTGATAGTGTGAAATTGGTCGATAATCATTAACCATGGTGTTAAAGATCACAAGATTCACAGCGCATTGCGGGCAAGCAATCATTGAATCAATCGATCAGACATTTATTCATTATGGCCAACTAGCTAATCATTGTAAGCTTCACAATGGATTAGACATGTAAAATTATAGGGGGATACCTAATAAAATCTACTATCTAGGCTATTGATTTTTTCCCGCCAAATAAATTGAAATTTCCACTTCCGGAATCCTCGAAATTCCGCCTATTTGAGTATTTCCTCGCAATTCCGAGTTCGCTTCTAACCTGTCAGCCACCAGTCGCGTGACAGTGATTATTGACCTATAGTACAGTCGGTGACTTAGGTCTGGAGCATGTTGTATTAAAATTCTGTCGTCTGCACTATGCATGTCGTCTGCACGATTTTACAGACGACATTTTGGACCAATCTAAATAGCATTTACGTGTTATTGTGTGTATACTGTATAGTGGAAAATTACCTGATTTGCAGGATCCGTCTGCTAGCAAAACGTCATCCACAGCCACATCCGACTTGTAATGCAGACCGCGTCTAGATTCCATAATGACCTGGAATAAATTTTGTAAAAATTATAGTGGGGCAGCTACTCAATAATAATGAACAAATTCTGCGGGCATTGGAAATTGATACAAACTAGCATAAAACGTACATGCTGATTTCACATAACTATGTCTTAAATCAAAATAAGACATCCTTCTATCAAAAAAATGAATTCAAGTATGTTAAACTTTTATATTTTCAATGGACTTGTCAACTCTTGAATAGAATAATATACATCAGAAACCCCACTATATAACAAATGTTGCGCTACCAAGACGACATAGGCTACGTTTGTTTAGATATCACATGTTCAGCTATATATTATTGTTAAATTAAGAAAATAATATTTTTTCCTGCCCTGAACAAAGTTTGATCATTTGGCAAGAGTGGAGTGTTTTATAATTGTGTTTACTAGTATTATTACTTGAACTCACTTGTACAGATCCGTATCCATAGATGTCAAACGATGTGAACAACCACGAATCACTCTGCCAGCCGGTGCGTGAAAACTCCGTCTTGTTTACATCACCATTCTGCCCTAAACGTCGAGTCATGATTCTGAATGAACCGATGTCAGTGCCGTACATGTGATACCATAGGCTGAAGCACATGGTTCTTCCTTGAGTGTTGAATACGGTGCTTTTCAACGATGAACGGTGCCCTCTCTTCTTCACGTAAGAAGCCTCAGCGTATACGTAATGGCCATCTGGAAATGAACAGAATACACTACTCAAGTGTACATAAAGCACTTGAAGCAATATACAGAAGGATATAGCATATATACGATTTCTTAAGTTGGTAGACGAATGGACAGAGAAAAAAATATTTGTCTATTGCATACAGTAAATGCTATAACAAATTATCAAAAAATAGAATATTGAAAGCATTTCAATATAACTAGTCAAAATAAGTATGCTTATTGCTTACGTCCAGTTGTATGATCTCGAGCAGGTCCTGTTTGGTAACTCGGAGTTGGGCCAGTGTGCCAAAGCCACGGTGCTTTTCCGACATCACTTCCATTGAACCACCCACACGTATCGGTGTCGAAGTCACAGCTTACTCCAGTTGGAAGAACCACTGTAAACGCAATTGAACATAATTGCAATTATTTTTACAGCATCGAGATTTCTGGAATCGAACGTCTGGATAAGGGAACTCAGCTCAACTATCACGAGCATTACGTCTGTTGAATGTTCAATGACACTCATATTTTTTTTACAGGCGAGTAGCGAAGTCATATGGCTGCTTCTGTTGTTGTTGTTGTTGTTGTTCTTCTTCTTCTTCTTCTTCTTCTTCTTCTTCTTCTTCTTCTTCTTCTTCTTGGAGTGAAGGTTCGGTATAGTATATCAAAATATAAAAGTTTAGTAAGTATAAGATTTCAGTATTAAAGTTACTGTACATTTATTTTATCGAATATCGAATATATTAACAGCTAGAAAAATGGAATTGGTAGCTTAAAACGTACATCCACAATACTGTACAGTAGTTTGTCTGGGAAAGTATATATGCATACATTTTTTAGCATACACTGTACCGTCTGTACCTGGTTTAATGGTGGTAGTGGTAGGGACAGGTGTAGTTGTAGATACATCTGAAATGAAAAGAAATAAAATCGTTCTAATAACTATACCGTATATTCTCATAAAACAAACATTTTCGCGAGAAAAAAGTTTAGTACGTTGTATACTCAACAGTGAATTATACTGTATAGCCTACTGAAAATTCAGTATGCAGAGTGTTGAACTATGTTGTTTTTATACAGATTTTTTGAAAAAATTAAATAATTTGGATGCCAACGATACAACCAATTTCTTTCAACATGCATATACTAATATCATTGCGATTACGTTGGCAGTATGTATATCTTAGTGTAAAGTTAAGCTGTGGATCGTAGCTGTTCTTTTTTTTAAATACTTTATTTATTTAAAGACGTTTTATTACAGCGTAATGGCTACGGGATATTACGTCTAAGACGTTCTTAGACGTTGATGTACTTATAAACGTAAAGTGATATTATTACGTCCATCCTATTCTATAGCATGGTCACAATAACGTTGGACTTACATACACGACACACTGATAATGATTATACCTTTTGTGCATTTTCCTCGTGTAACTTTGATATCATCAATAGCCATAAACGTGCGACTTTTTCCCAAAACAGCTTCTATGATTATCTGTAAAAGAAATACAACAAATATTCATTCTAACGAATAATGTTTAATTACTATTTTATTCTACAGTACCATCATTCGTTTTAATCGAGATCCAGAATTTAACAAATTATTTATAGCTAAGTAGCCTACTGTTAATATTTTCTACTACGGATGTACGTGATAAATAGTTAATGTATCAATTTTCATAATGAAAGTACGAAAATAAACCAGTAAACAAACACACGCAATAATAGAAGTAGGCATGTAGAGATAACAGATTACATATTACAAGTCTCCTCACTTGGAATGATCCATCGTTGAGAATGGTACGCGACATCTGAGTCCACTTTTGATTTAGATGAGTGTTTCGTATAACATATACATCCCTGTTGCGCATACTAGGCAGATCACGTGTGTAGATCTTCAGTTCTTCTGCAATTTACACAAGTTGGTTACTACCTTTCACACAATATGAATAAACGTAAGTCTGATAAACACTGCTATGCAGTATACAGTAAAACAATAGACGATCTTTAAAAATGTTTAAAGCAAAATATATTTGACCATAGACCTATAATATGATTTTTTAATATCGAGACTTCACAGTCATACGTGTTTACAGGACTCGTTAATTAAGTTTATGAAATTATAAAACTACTAGCAGTGACATATATAAACATTTTTAGTGTGTGATACATACCATTGATATATGATTATAGGTATAGGTCGGACATACCTACTTTCGTGGCAGACATGTTGTACCAAACACTGAAGCACCACTCCTCACCCCTGCTTCGTACAACAGGACTCAACAACCTCGCAGTGTGCTGCCAAGTATGACCCCAACTAATGGCCGCCAGGAAGTAGTGACCTGCAAGATTGCAAGAAAGCTATAAGTACAGTGTGTATGAGGCTGTATAGTATACAGTGTATGCGAATCTTCCTAGACGGATCTTGCATTGGACATCTGGATGCCTAGGATGTACGGAATTCATTCTATGGAAAATGTAGCGATAATATCCGATCGGACCGTGGCCATATGCGAGGCCAGTGGCTAATAATGACGATGATGTATATATACGTTACTGTATATAATGTTAATGAAATTTATCAAACAAAGTATACACTACGTATTTTTAAAAAATGCTAACATGTTACTGGTGATGTATATGATGATGACGATGATGAAAATGATAATGATAATGTAGTTGACATATCGTACTATGCTTATGCCTATTACTTATAATTAACACTTACCACCGATAGTCTTATTGGAGGTTGACCCAGATCTGTACCACTTTTCTTTGACACCATATCTCTGCCATAAAATAAGGCGACCCTCGCTCTTCCAACCACATTGCCCTTTCTCGAAGTCACAATCGAGTGAATCTGGACGGGAATTTATAAAAGAATGTTATTGTATACACACATTTTATAATCATAATTAGTTACCCAATTAGGTCATGTGTGTGTATCCTTCAAAGATTAACAAATGGATAATGTGCATACGAGGTGGCCACGGCGCTGAGACTTTCAACATTATCCACTGGTTAACACACAAACCATGGAAACCACACACTAACAACAAGTAACAAGTAGTACCTACCTTCTATCAATAATGGTTGTGGAGGGCTGTGAAGGGTATCGATGATCATGTGTCTATGTACAGTCACTTAGACGACGTGTTAGTTACATATGACATTGGTTCATGTACAACAGAACATAAAATTCGATGGCTTATTACTAAACTAACAGCGAACACCCAACATTATTATAATGATTAGTAAAAAACGACTGTATAGGCACTTACCAGGAAGTTCAGGAAGTGGTGTTGTAGATGATATCGTTGAAGTTGAACTAGACGGTGTTTGCGTTGTGGTTGGTGTGGAATAGGTTGACGTAGAAGTTGAAGTAGGAGTTGTAGTTGATGTCATAGGAGTGGTAGAGGTTGAAGTTGTAGTTGTAGTGGTTGGAATATGACTTGTGGTAGGAGTTGTAGTGGTTGGGGTGGGAGTTGTGGTGGTTGTGGTAGGAGTTGTAGTGGTTGGGGTGTGAGCTGTGGTGGTTGTGGTAGGAGTTGCAGTGGTTGAGGTAGGAGTGGTAGTAGTTGAAGTAGAAGTCGTAGTCGTAGTTGTAGTTGTTGCAGTAGTAGGGGCTGTAGTAGTTGAAGTAGTTGTTGATGTAGGGGTTGTAGTAGTTGAAGTAGTGGTTGATGTAGGGGTTGTAGTAGGAATCGTAGTGGTTGTACTAGGAGTTGTAGTGGTTGTAGTAGGAGTTGTAGTGGTTGTAGTAGGAGTTGTAGTGGTGGTTGTAGTAGGAGTTGTAGTGGTTATGGTAGGAGTTGTAGTGGTTGAAGTAGGGATTGTAGTAGTCGAAGTTGGAGTCGCTCTCGTAGACGTTGGAGTTGTAGTGGTTGTGGTTGTGGTCGAAGTAGGCATTGTAGTGATTGAAGTAATAGTTGTAGAGGTTGAGGTAGGAGTTGTGGTGGTTGGAGAAGATGTACTGGTTGACGATGTGGAAGAAGAGGTTGTAGTCATATCGAGTTGAGCTGTTGTTAAATCGAGCATTGTGGTATCGCGTCGTTGCTTTGTAGTAAAGGCGGGGAGATTTGTGGGTTTAGAGGATTGAGTTGCGGTATTATCGGGTTGAGTTGTTGGTAAATCGGGTTGAATAGATGCAGTTATATCTGGTGTGTCTGTGCTTATATAAGGTTGATGTGTGCTCACATCGGGTCGAGCTGTACTTAAATCGGGCTGAGATGTGCGCACATCTGGTTGACTTGTGGTTATGTCTGGTTGCTCTGTTGGTACATCATGTTGAAGTGTGGTTATATCATCAGGCTTAGCTGTTGGTACATCAGGTAGAATTGTGGTCATATCGGTTTGCGCTGTTGGTATACCGGGTTGAATTGTGGTTACATCGGGTTGAGTTGTTGGTATATCTGGTAGAATTGTGGCTATATCGGGTTGAGATGTTGGTATATCGGGTTGTATTGTGGTTATATCGGATTGAGTTGTGTGTGCATCGGGTTGCCTTGTTGTATCAGCCTGACGTGTTGGTATATCGGGTTGAAACGTGGTTGTATTGGGCTGAGTTGTCGGTATATCGGATTGAATTGTTAGTATATCGGGTGGAATTGTTGTTGTATCGGGTTGAATTGTTGGCATATTGGTTTGAATTGTTCCGATGTCGGGTTGAGTTGTTGTTATATCTGCCTGAGATGTTGGTATATCGGATGGAATTGCGGTTACGTCCATTTCAGTTGTTGGTATATCCGGTTGAACTGTTGATATATAATTGGTTGATAATTCGGATTGAATTGTGGTTATATCGAGTTGAGTTGTTGGAATATCGTGTTTAATTGTAGTAATATCTGGTTTAGCTGTTGGTATATCGGGTGTAATTGTGGTTTTATCGGGTTGAGTTGTTTGTATATCGGTTGGAATTGTTGCTATATCGCCATGAGTTGTTTCTATCTCGGATGGAAATATGGTTATATCGGACTGAGTTGTTGGTATATCGGGTTGAATAGTGGTTATAGCGGGTTGAGTTGCGGTAGTATCGGGTTGGGTTGTTTGTATATCAGGTTGTATTGTTGTTGTATGGGGTTGATCTGTTGGTATCTCGGGTTGAATTGTCATTACAACGAGTTGTGTTGTTTGTATATCGGGTTGAATTGTGATTGTAGCGGGTTGAATTGTCGTTGTATCTGTTTGCGTTGTTGGTATATCAGGTCGTATTGTGGTTTTATCGGGTTGAATTGTCGTTGTATCGGGTTGAGTTGTTGGTATATCGGGTTGAATTGTGATTGTATATGGCTGAGTTGTTGGTATATCGGATTGAATCATGGTTATATCGGGTTGAATTGTTGTTATGTCGGATTGCGTTGTTTGAATATCAGGTTGAATTGTTGATGTATCTGGATGAATGGTTGGTTTATCGGGTTGAATTGTCACTGTGCCTGGTTTATCTGTTGATATATCGGGTTGAGCTGTTGTTATAGCTGGTTGAGTATCGGTTGTGGTACTTTTATCGGGTTGGTTTGTGGTTGCATGAGCTTGACCTGTGCTTATATCAACAGAAGGTGTACTGTCGTTGGATGCAACTGTACTTTTAACGTATCCTGTTACATCGGGTTGAATTGTGCTAACATCTTGAGTTGTTTGTATATCCGGTTGAATTGAGGTTATAGTGGGTTGAGCTGTTTGTGTATCAAGTTGAGTTGTGGTTGTATCGATTAGAGCTGTTGATGTATGCGATTGAACAGTGGTTATATTTGTTTGAATTGTCACTATATCTGGTAGAAGAGTGGTTATATAGGGTTGAACCGTTAGTATATCTGGTTGAATTGTCGTAATATCAGGTTGCGATGTTTGAGCATCTGGTTGAAGTGTGGTTGTACCGGGTTGAGATGTTGAAGTAATATCTGGTTGAACTGTGGGTATATCGGTTTGAATTGTGATTATATTAGTTTGACTTGTGGTTATATCGGTTTGCGTTGTTTGTGTATCGGTTTCAATTGTTGTTATATCGGGTTGAGTTGTGGCTATATCGGTTTGAGCTGTTGATATGTCTGGTTGAATTATGGTTACTTCTGTTTGAGTTGGTGAAATGTCTCGTTGAATTGTGGTCATATCGGGCTGAGCTGTTGGGATGTCGGATTGAAATGTGGTCATATCGGGTAATATTGTGATTTTACCTGGTTGGGCTGTTGTTATATCGGGTTGAGGTGTTGTTGCGATTGGATGATGAGTATCAGTTGTGATTTCAACAGGTTGTTCTGTCGTTATATCAGCTTGAGCTGTGCTTATATCGGTTGGAGCTGTAGTGATGTCCTGTGAAGCTGAACTTTTTAATCGTTGGGTCGTTGTTGCATCTGGCGTTACATCTGTTGGCATATCTGGTTGAATTGTGGTTATATCGGGTAGAGTTGGTGTTTCGGACTGAATTTTGGTGATATCAAGTTCAGTTGTTGGTATATCGGTTTGAAAGGTGGTTATATCTGGTTGAGTTGTTGGTATATCGGGTTGAGTTGTTGCTACTTCGGATTGAATTGTGGTTATGTCGTTTTGAGTTGTTGATATATCGGGCTGAATGGTGGAAATATCGGGTAATATTGTGATTATATCGGGTTGATCTGATGTTACAGCTGGTTGAGTATCAGTTGTTGTAATTTCATCGGGTTGGTTTGTGGTTATATCAGAATGAGCTGTGCTTACATCAGCCGAAAATGTAGTGTCGGATGCAGCTGTACTTTTAACGTCTTGGGCTGTTGTTTCGTCGGGTTGTATTGTGGTTATATCTGGTTGGGTTGTTGGTATATCAGGTTGAGTTGTCGTTGTATCGGGTTGGCTTGTTGTTATATCGGGTTGGTATGTTGGTACATCGGGTTGAACTGTGGTTATATCGGATTGAGCTGTTGATATGTATGATTGAATTGTGGTCAGATCGGGTTGAGATTTTGATATATCGGGTTGAGATGTAGATATATCGAGTAGATCTGTGTGTATGTCGGGTTGAATTGTGGTTATATCGGATTGAATTGTTGTTGTTGGAAACGGTTGTGTATCAGCGGTGGTTTCAACAGATTGACTTGCGGTTATATCAGCTTCAGTTGTGCTTTTATCGACCGGAGCCGTGCTGATGTCCGGCTTAAATGTCCGTTTGTCTAGTTGAGCTGTACTTTTAACGGGTTGAGCTGTGGTTATTTCAGGCTGGTTGGTTGTGATATCAGGTTGAATTGTGATTACATCTGGTTCGTCAGTGCCTATGTCGAGCTTAGGTGTGCTGGTATCTGGTTGGATTGTACGAGTCGGACGTTTAGTCAATACATCGGGCGATGTATTTAAAATTATAGAAGTGGATGTTTCTGCATTTGTTGGCGGATGTGTTGACAACGCTGTAGTTGAGGGTGTAGTTACAGTGGTTGGTGTAGTTGTAGTGGTCGTGGTTGTAGCTGGTGTGGTAGTGGTGGTGGTGGTTGTAGTCGTGGCTGGCGTTGTTGTAGTTGGAATCTCTAGAAGTTTTATATCGATGTCGTCCACGGCAATGTCCGACTCGAAGCCAATACCTCTTTCTGCCACAAGCAGCATCTGTAAAATTGTGAGGCAATGATAAATAGTTTATCAGATGCTCCATTGCTCCTATCATAATTAAATAGGTACCTTAAAACATACTGCATGTAGGCCATGTACATATTGACTTCTCAAGTCTACTGTGATTATTTCTAAATTATTCGGTAAAGATTATAACTAAGGTTTATAATGATAGCTATACACATTGCTACTTTATCGTTATTGTGTGCTTAGTACTGTAGGCCTAGTCTATAGAGGGCGTACTTGGGAAAGGCGCGAATTATAACTGCATGAGAGACACGCAATGCTATAATAATGTAGAACACAGAGTCACAGACCATTACTCTTTGCAACTTCAAATGTTCATGGAACAAATTTTGACCTTACGAATTGGTACGATAGAAAGACACTATGTGGGTTATAATTTATCAATTCACTAAATGATAAACATTTTACCATCGCTTAGTGTGTGCTTTATATGACAATGATAACTATCATTATATGATAATTATAACTATCATAATTTACATACGGTAACCAACCTGCATGGAGTTTGTTCCTGAAATGTTGAACGAAGCCTTTTTCCAGTCATCGCCCTGTGGACCATTCAACACCAGCAGCGTTTTGTACTTCCAATCAAAAAATCCGATTTCCCTGACCATCACGTGTAATTTCCCCATGTGTTTTCCTCTCATGTGATACCACAGAGAGAAGACGTGGATGCGATTGGCAGTGTAGAATGTTGGACTCACGAAACGTGATGTACTACCAATAGCTTGACCAGATGCCTCCACGTACATGTAGTGTCCATCTGTAACATGTTTAGGGCCTACAATTTAGAACCTAACGTCCACTATAAAACAAGTGATTATAAGTATACATATTATGATTTATGATGGCTAGTTACATTTTAACCGACGTTTAATAACTATCCTGCCGACAGTATTTTATCCATTTCTCCACATGAACTCTATGACTATTTTTACTCAACTACTGTGTAAATAGTGTACAGTACAGTACAGTACTTTTAATATGTATACCTAGTCCTGGTACATACCTAGAGTACTTTACTTAAAGCATGGACTTCGGCCCATGTGCGAGTTTAATAAATTTGCAAATTTGTAAATTTGCATTACCAATTCACTTTATGTTTACATTGAGATCCACTGCTTGAGTGTAGTCGAGTATTTATCGCGATCTTGAGAACAGCCTGGCATTTCTTCTGTAGCTGTTTTAGATGATTCTGAAAGATAAGTAGACTACTGTGCGGTGTTAGTAGCTCACAAACTTCTTCTGTAGGCGTCCACGTCAGCATGTATTTTTCGCCAACAAGGCCGATATGCTAACATATCGACGCTATGACACATAAGTACATAGACCTAATATAATTATATAATATACGTACCTTTCGTGGTGTGATCCCCGTCTGGTCCGGTGTCTACAGTCGGGGTGTGTTCTGATAACCGTTCCCACGGAGACCCTTCGGCAGAGGGATCGTTTCTCCATCCGCATTTGTCGATTTCAAAGTCACAGGTCACTCCTTTAACGTTCGGCATGCCTGATGAAAGATTACATTTATAATTGTAACTATATTAAAATAATACCTATAATTATATTACCAAACAAAATAATAAAGATGCAGTGTTTAGGTCTATAAAACGTTGTGAAGTGCAGTGTAGGCTATAGTTTGTATTTCAAATAATAGTTTTTTATTCCACTCTCTCATATTTTACGCAGGTAGCCTATTGAATAAACAAATAAATATGTACAATATATACACAATACTATATATACAAAAAGGTGTCTAAAATGTACACATACTTCTAAGAACTGGTTACATATACAGAGTCTTTTGAATAATAAAATACAACACTAACTCGCGTCGAGGCCATGATTTAATGCTTGACTTATAAGCAGGAGAAATAAAAACTGCAAAGACATAGTTGTGGTAAACAGTTTAAAAAATGATTACTGAATTATTCAGTCCACTTTTTATATATAAATAATAGCTTGTTGAACCCGGAGATAGCAATCACGATTTTTTACTTTTTAGGGTGGTACCAAGGTAATGCCTACGCACGTTACTAATTGTAATCAATGACAGACTGTTAGTATCTTATCGCAATTTAAGTGCGATAATGTTGTCATTGGTACATCGAGTTGTATGGAATTGATTTAGATTAATAAAACATGTTTTTTTTTACTAAACTTATCTATAATTAGGCATACACCATATCGGTGGCTATTTTATCAGTACAATCTCATCACGTGTTACTCTTGTGTTTATATGCGGATAATGTTTCGATTGTGGTGGATCGTCCTGCGATAACAACAAAAAATGTTGGATTTTCCATAAATAATTATTTTAACCTAATCATGGTATAATAATCCCGTGCCACAGTATAGGCCTATAGAAACAAAAACTTTTCATTCGGCCACTTAAAACGTGTGTGTACTTTTATCTGCATAATGTGCATCTTGTCATGCAGAAATCTCACAAATGTGAGTTTGAAAGACAGAGTAAAATTGTTGTTAAATGGTCGCAGACCAAGCGCCCGTCGACTGACATAGACCATTACTGTATGTGATTTTTTTTTTGTAAAATGTTATTTTCACTCAAAATTTATATAATCGTGTATTTTCGCACAAAGGTCGCACAAAATGTATGTTAGCAGATATATGGCCGCCCAAAGTGTAGACTGTTTGATCTATCTACATCTATGTTTATATTTCACAAAGCACAATTTAGGCATCACGTGAAAGGCATACTTACCGGTCGGCGTCTGGGAGGGAATTAACGCCTATCGGGGGGAAGCTTACACTCTTAACAGCTTGATGTTGCTGTTATTCCTTCGTTTACATATAAATGAGGCGGAGACAGCGAGTTTCAATTATTTTCCTATTTCCGACAGTTTGAATTCTCGACTTCGGTTACCTCGGTGGCTAGAACACGTGTGTATAACTCCGTTAATGTATAACTCCTTTAATCTATAAGTTTTAATATATACGTCCTTTAATGTATATGTATAACTCCTTTAATCTATAAGTTTTAATATACAAGTCCTTTAATGTATAACTTCTTTAATGTATAACTCCTTTAAAGAATTACTCCTTTAAGTATAACCTTTAATGTATAACTCCTTTAATATGTTACTCCTTTAAGTAAAGTTGCGCCATGTAATTATTGTTTCCCGTTTACGACGACGTCATAATATCGCGGTCGCCTGGATCCCGTTACCACCACAAGTCTTGTGGCAGTTGGGACCATGCAGACGGCGGCGGTGAGGTTGTCGTGTTTAGGGCTTACTGGCTCATAGTTGGTTGGTATTTTACAATCATTAAATTATTATCTTATTATTATTATTATTATTATTATCTTATTATTATTCTGCATTAAATTATTATCTTTACAGCAAACCGCAATAAACGAGTTTGAACTAAAGCCCTCTCTTTGTGGTCTCTACAACGTGCATGCTTCGGATTGGAGAGGAACGTATACCCAGGTGGATCCTGAGTGGAGCCGATGGACTCCTGGGGCTCCGGCCCATAAGGCCGTCCTCGAACAGGGCGAGTACACGTGACTCTTGGGTATCTACGGAACTGCGGAATCCATTCTATGAAAGAGGCAGAAGCTGCTCCGACAGCCAAAGATCCTGCAAATACGCGGACGATGTGGCTTTAACATACCCCAAATGACACACAAAATTGGGAATTTCTAATTTCTGATGGAAGACGTCCTACCTCTTACACATTCTATACTTTCTTGTCTGACAAATTTTGGGTCGTATGTCGTGCCATAATTTTCTATTTGGGTATACTTGGCTTATTAGAAGGCGTACGCACCAAATGTACGGAAGCGGAAATTGCCGCTGCAGACGTCATGAAAATAGCGTTCCCCTATAGCAGACGACGTTTACGGTTTTTCTCTTTCTACGGTTTTTGCCCTTTCTACGGAAGAAACTAGTTTCTAAGACTACGTAGGCGGCTAGTCTACCACCTCTTTTTCTATGGTAGGACCGTAGGATTCGTCGGTACGGTGGTCCTATTCCAGATAAGAATACAGGTCAACTGTATTCTTATCTGGAATTAGTGCGAAATTTTAATTTAGTCAAATATGACGGATACACTGTAACCTTCAGATTCAACTGGTACACCAACCGACTGCTCAGTCAGAATTTCTACTGTTTTTACCCATTTTCGGTAGCCATGTTAGAAGTAAAACTAAAAGCCGAGTGAGTCGCCGAGTGAAAGACATGACATGATGAAATTTCGCCCGTGCTATCTGGAATTACTCACAATAATAACAGGCCTAGACCATTTAAAAAATCATGATTTTTCTACTTCGAGAAATCCTCGGAATCTCCAGTATTTCCGAGTGATTCTCCCATATTTATAGGGGATTTCGCAATGCCCTGATCCGCTTCGAACGTGTCGGCGAGACGGCGACCAATGAGAAAACGGTCTTACTCTATGTCCCGTTAGGCTAATCTTTTACTATGCTAGAGTCAAGACCTTTCAGATTCAGATATTAATCATATTCAAGGGTAAGGGTTGCAGAGATTTGCGTGATCGAGTCACCGATTTCAGACTCAGACTGTTAGATGACTGTCGGTGTCGGCTGACCTCGTAGAAGCAGAGGGGAAATCTGAGGAAATACACGAAATTCCGATGAATTCCATTCCGCAGACGGAACTGGAAATTTGGCAGGAAAAAAATGTCTGATAGTGATTGGCTGCTCGCAACATTGATGATTGTGGGGCATGTTGCCGCCGAACTATGAATACCTTTTACTTAAGGACAGAAACTTTCAGTCCGAAACGGCGAAACGGTTTCGAGAGTTTACCAGAACTTTACCACATGTATACTATATTTGTTGTCTACTTATTTTTCAGATCATTCTATGATTGATACCTCCCACTCCCACAAGCATGTCTTCTAGTCAGTCAACTGGTACCAAAATGTTATCAACTAAGAAATCACCAAACTCAAATAGTATCAGTGTACGAAGCAGTGAAAACGATTTCATACCGTCTGCCTCAACATTGATATATCGCGAACCCATTCCGAAATATGGAAATTATAAATCCGCTAGAGTTTTAGATAAGCCATCAAAATCAGATCCAAATAAAACCTCGCGTGATAATAATATCGATCTCGGAGATGATACAAAATATGCAGACAGTAAATCGGTCACAAATTCACCATCTACTAACTTGCCGTTTGATGGTGACATTACAAAACCTATCAATGTAGTGGATCCACTAGGATCACCAAACGCTGAGAAATTATGCGCAAAATGTACCAGCGTGACTTCTATGGACCACACATCATCACCAGTTACAAATCATGATAAACAAAAAACTTGCGTTGGTTGTAGAAAAGTTTCATCGCCAAGTTTTACATTGGATGTTCCGATGCTCAGAGAGAATGTGAGATTGGTGACGCATGCTGAATGGCAAGATATCAACGATAAAATAGAAGACTTGAAGAATGATACTGAGGATTACCAGGCGCAGCTACGTCGGCAACATCAGGTGGGTTTGACAATATGATGATTAACACTGCCGATATCTTCATATCAATCATATGCCATACTGTATGATATGACGTGTCAATACGTTTTTGGCAATCAAGGCGTTAATAATCACCTATTTTTTATGTATCAAACTTATTTCCGTTTAAAATAATGACAAAATTTGATTCTTACATCCTATTAAATTTACATGCTAGTAATGTTATTGTTACATGTCGAAAGGAATCAACATGATGGTAAAGTCATCCATTTCAGCGATAGCATTCACTTGCGATGGGAATACATTGCCAAGCTTCTCATGTCAACTGAGGCAACATGTCGGTTTGAACCATTCTGGCTGAGCTACTTGCTCCTAGTTGCTTATAAGCTTTGAATAAAGGCACTGGAAGTGAGACATCAAAATTTGATGCCTCCTCCCATCTGCTGTAAGTATGTTTATAGTCTGCTGGATATAGTAGATAAATACAACGTGCCTCTATTAATTCTTTGGCTTTGATGGATCCATATTCATCGTTACTAGCCGCTACCATTTAGGAATCTAAAATAAATAAAAAATAAATAAATATGTGCATTTGGTATACATATATCTATAGCTGATTGACGGAAGCGCTTTCAGTTCCTTTCACTCTCTATTATTCTCTCAAGGTCTGCGTAATTTCAACTAGTGAAACTACATGGACATGACAAAAAACTACCATACTTAACGATATCCAAAACTGTTAACTAAAATATTTGCTGACAACAATGGTAAATTGTAAGTTTTTGCTAAATGTTTCAGGTGAACACGGAACTGAAGAAGCTATTGGTTGCCTCCCTTGGCGACGGGTTACAGGACCGTGTGGATAGACTCGCACAGTACGTTAAATTATCACTTAGTACCATACATTTTTAGCTTACCTGAGCGAATGCTCCGGTAAGCTATTCCAATCCGATTTTGTCCGTCGTCCGTCCTTCCGTCCTTCCGTCCGTCCGTCCGTCCTTCCGTCCGTCCGTCCTTCCGTCCGTCCGTCCGTCCGTCCGTCCGTTAACAATTCTAAAAAAATCTTCTTCTCCGAAACCACTGAACATATGACTTAGATATTTTAGTTGGATCATCTATGGGTTACCCTGATTCAGAATTGTTAAAATTATAAAAATCGGAATCAAGGGCAGACAACTCTGC
>WNLI01149008.1:0-15803 GCA_025802215.1 Wirenia argentea
TCTTTGTACAGTATTTATCATCAGATCTAACATTAAAATGACATTATTATACAGTACTCATCTACGAAAGCTAATGACTGTACCTCTATGTATATCCTAACATCTCAGTAACGTTGCACCTCCAACCACCCCCACCCAGATACACCCCCTGTATGTTTCACCCGATATACCAAACATGTTACCATACACCACTGACCACTCAAGTGTGTAATTACTAATCACCAATACACCACAATCTCATCTCCGAGGGCTAATTAGCTGCCTTTATGAAACCTAGTAAGTCGAGGTCATATCAGATTAATCATACCAAAGTGCCTACTGCGAGGGTCTTAAATCCACTCTTATGAGAATGCGTTCCCATGATGAACCACTTGTGGCTACTGCATTTGAGCGGGTTCTTAAATCGACTCTTAAATCGACTCTTAAATCGACTCTTAAATCGACTCTTAAATCGACTCTTAAATCGACTCTTAAATCGACTCCTAAATCGACTCTTAAATCGACTCTTAAAGGTTAACTTTCTACGTTCTAGCCCGATCCTCCTTGAAAGTTTTTTTTATAGCTTATCAACATCCTTTCCAAATTAGTACATCACCCCTGATTTCATTTTTTGTCAATGTAAAATATTATGCACACTATTTCAAAAAAAATGAAAAGTAATGGTCCTGCGCCTTCCGAGTTTAGCAAATTTTCTGTAAAACTGTATTTCACCTACCTATATTAAAATAGATATTTCTCGGCTCATACGTGACCATTGTTTATAATTTTGATATCTGTGTATCAGTAATTGATAGACGTTTCTAGTGGGTGTATTTTCATTGAGAATTATGGCTCTGGGCAATTTAAATAAGCGTGCAAACATGGTGGAGGTTTTGACGGCCGCAAAATTAGGGATGCCGGTGTTTTTGCTCCAAATAAAATGTCATACTGGGCAATGTAGAGCCCAAATTACAAATCTAAGTGTACCAGCGGGCTATTTCTGTACCAAATTTAGATATTCGACAAAAAAACGGGAACAATATTAATTTTCATGATTTTCCGCCACCCATTGCTCTAGTACTATAGCGGGAAAGTAGACAATATTCCTTTAAATCGTCTCATACGAGAATTCCTGATGCAGCACTTGTGGATATTGCATTTGAGCGGGTTCTGCTTTGACTATGACAGTAGATGCAAAAAGCTATCCGATCATAATTATAATGGAAGTATTCTTTTGGAGTAAAAGTGTATTAATAATCACTGGAGATTAATTTCATTTCCTCATAGCAGACGCTTCTTGCAGATCTATGTCATTTTCACTTCAGACTCCTATTTTACCCTCACTTAGGAGCTGCATTTTTGAAGGGAACGCGGTAAAGCACCAAAATTACTGGATGAGTTGCCATAATATTGTACCGCACTCATAACAGTATCATAATGATAAATGCGCCACTCTTCTTTTTAGATTACGGCAAATTTCACCACTACAACATTCAAGGGAGCCTTCATTTAGTATGATTTTTCTGGCGAAATTTTAACGTCAAAGGGTGGATATTTGATATCTTGACCTTTCTTGTTTCTTCATAAACACAATTTTACTAAACCACATACAAATCTTGTACCTCATGCACAAACCACGTACCAGCAAAAAACGTGGTTTGTTCATGTAGGTAGTCAAGAAAGGTAGCTTACGGTATGTGGGTTTTAAACAAAATAATTCATAATTTTTAAAGCGAAATTGAAAGTCAAGGAGTTTGTTTCCTGTTTTTGGGGCACTTCTAGTTGGTGTAGGATTAAATAGAATACCAGAATTATTAATGTTTATAGAGGAACTAGTAAGTATCAGATCTATACATGATTCATTTGAGAGGCCAACATGCGTCGTACCATTAATTTGTTGGACAAGGTTAAAGTTTTTACACGTATTGGAGAGTTGAGATTTGTCCCGTGTATCCTTCCGCCAGTCAATATTGAAGTCACCAACTATGATGACCTCATATTGGCTGACAGAAGGATGCAGCAGAACACCTTCCAATGATTGTATGAATGAATCAGTTGTAGCATCAGGCGATTTATAGATGGAACCTAAGATAAAAGTTTTTTCAGTTGTTTTAATTTTTATCCAGACTGAGTCGGTTTCTTCATCAAAAAGTTTTTCAAGTTGAGGAAGGTGGGTGCAATCTACTCCCCATTTGTAGTAGATTGCACTGCCACCCGCTCTCTCTTTAGCAGAATGACTACGATCGTGACGAATTGGATCAGCAAAAAGAGTTAATTCTAATGATTCATCAGTATGGTTTTGATTCGTCCAAGTCTCACTTACGCAAAGAATGTCAAATTGATTGACGGGTAAGACGGATAACTCGTTGTAATGATTATGCAAAGATCTTATGTTTACATGTCCTATATTTAGCGAATTCTTATTTTGATTTTGTACGAGAGGTGATGATTCTAGCCACGGATATGGATTGAAATAACTATAGCTATGTTTGGCACTTTCGGTCTGAATCCAGTTGAGAGGATTATGGTCCGAATGGTCATCATTTACGGAAACAAGGGTATTATTCATATACCACAAAAATCAATAAGTGTAACTAAATTTCTAAAACTTATAATTTATGGATTTTAGTAATCTAATTTAAATTAGATATATATAATAAACAATAATTCTCTCTCCTACACAAATCTATATTCTTTTGTAAACTGTAAATAATCAATAGATCTCTCTCTAACAAAGCTACAATTTTTATGAATAGATAATGAATGTAGTGACTGGTACAGCAGCATAATATAATATACAGTATATCGGTATTAACTGATATAAATATTATAATATTTAAATATTTGTGTGGTCCACAGAGTACACAATGAACATAAAATATGAAATACACAATATATAATAATAATGTTGAAAAATGGCAATAGATTGATAAAAAATACTGTCCTCAAATGTTCAAAGTTCAGTAGTGACAGATAATATGTACAGTGAATAGTAAATGCAGTAAATTACGGATATGTTACATACAGTAGAAGGTAAATGATATAACACAGTATAACACATTATGCTGTACAATGTATAAAATGCTACTGACCTCAGAGTTCATAGTTTGTTTGATTTAGTACTTCCGGTGGATAAATCCTGGTGGTGGAACAACGTGCATGCCTCGGTATGGCATCGGTGGAAAGAATGGGGGAAATAATCCAGAGGTGGGAAATAGTCCGGGGGGAGTGAATGGTCCAGGGGGAGGAAGCGTACGTTTGTGGGCATCGTTCGCTCGTCGATTTAGATAACTGGGTCTGTTTCCGTGTTTGGTTATGGTTGATCTGCGTTTGTTGGTGTTGGGTTTAGGTTTACTCGCGTTATCAGGTTTACACGAGTGGATCATATCGGCAATGTTTTTCGTGATTTTGTCTGCGCCGGCCTCATTGACATGAACCTCGTCATATAAATCCTCGGGTGTAATGTTCGAATTATCAACAAATTTGTATTCCTTCGAGTTACAATGGTCCTGAATAATGGCGTTGGCACCGTCGACTAAAGTGCGTACTTTGCTGGCCCTTTCCGTTGTTTCGTCCTCAAATCGTCGTCTCAGAATGGAAGAATAGATGATCGTCGTTGAGTCGCCTGCATCGGTTTTTAGGGTGTCAAGTTTTTCGGTCACTTTACTCGCTACATTGATAGTGTTTGTAGGTTCATCTAATCCATTGTCATCATCGATTTGAGAAACACAGTTGCTTCCTGCATGAAGCACAATTATTTCTGGGTCCTTTAAGTCCTGCGACAACACGGTGGAAGGAGCGGCTCCTCCCTTGGATCGAATTCTGACCGGTTCGCCTGTGATCTTTGTTATGTTGCGGGGGTTGATGTCCTTGGTGACGGAATCACCAAGGATGATGGTGGTGGTGTTGGCCCATCTGGAAGGATCGGGTGTCTGGGGATGGGGAATGTGAGTGGGTGTGGTGGCGGTGGTGGGTTCAGTTTGGGATTTCATGTTGTGGTTTTTGCAGCAAGAACAGTGGTGTTGTTTGAGTTTCGTGTCTAGAAGTTCGTCTAGAAGCGAGATTAGGTTCTGATTGTTCTCTTTGTTTTTCATATCGATGAGTTCTATCATTATCTTCTTATTCATCTCCACGATGGTTTGCATATTCACTTGCACTTTAGTGTTTGGGATACCATTGTCGCCGGCCATTGTGGAAAACTAGAAGGGACTAAGTTCAAAGATAACTTCACAAAACTGTAACAATGACTTTGAGAGAGTTCAAAATATCTAGCACATATCTAACAAAATAGTCTCACAATGAGTTAACAAGTTAACAATTTTCCACAAAATGTCACACACAAAAGCTCTATACAAAACCTATCACAATAGCACTACACAGAAACACCTATGAAGTCAGACTTGAGTAGAAAATGTCACTTCAACTAGATCTATGAATAGGTTACAAATTACAATGTCCAGCTGAGCATAATAGAGCACTCAGGTTTGTGTATACAGTTAGGGGATTAGAGTTCAGGTTTCACACAAGGGTAGACTATTGTCTAGACACATCTAAGCCAAGCTAGAAAATGTAGATTTGAAAGTAGCAATATAACTTATATAATAATAAATAAATATTCTAAATTATCAAGTTATACACCCTACAACTATCAAACTACAAATGTTACAAAGTCACAAATTCAGAATCTTATATATAGCAATAACATAACACACTAAAACAAAATTCAGCTATGTACTCAATATATAACACTATGAAACTAGCAAAAAATGGGAGCTCTCCTAAACACGTCTGACCTATCTGACAACTAAAATGGAATTATCTAATTATACTGACCACTCTGCTATGTGGATTGTGGATAAGCAATGGACTGCACCTCCTCTGTCATACCAACTGCTACCGCCCATCCCGAGTCATGCCTATGCAACTATGAGGGGATTCCGCCCCTGACAAGCACATGTAGGGCCTATCTTGTGAGGATGGCCAAGATAAACAAATCAACCAACTATCATTAAACAAACTTGTTACAGGACTGCACTGTGTAAAATAGACGGCGCTAAATGGTCGCAACAAAATTAGGCAATAACGATCATGGCAAAATGTACAGCGGTATTACACTGGTATATATTGTAAAACGCATGCACGTCTATCACTGTACACATTTAGATAAATAATACCCTAGGCTACTAAACGTAGGAAAAAGCATGGTAAAAGGATTAACACGAATTTGCAAAGATAAAAACATACAATAAAACAAAGTAAGAATTTTATAGACTTTGGTATTTCCAATAGCAATGTACGAATCAAAATGCTGGGAAGTTCCAGAATAGAAAAGGATATGTTAGATGGTGTGGTATTTGGAAAACGATCAAGGGGATGAAAGAAAACTTGATGGATAGATGGAATAAAAACTTTTAACTGGACTTTCCGCACTGGAAAAAAGACCTGTGTCACAGCCATTAATCACCTGCAATGAACCAAACCAAGAGTATGGTGAACAGGTCACTTGTAATCAGGGCGGTATTTACAGCTAACAAAGCTATATGTATCATCTGAGCCATGTATCTGAGCCATACTATGCATTGGCTCAACCTGACTATCAAACCCTTGACCCATAGTTACTTGCTTGTCCAGAGCAGATCTGCACATTTAAAACACTCCCCCATGGTAAACATTCTTTCTAGATACACAGATACCAAAATTCTATATACAGTAGATCAATTGTGGGTATGTAGAATACGTTTTTATCGGAAATCTGTAATTTGAGGTCGTCGTAGGCCCTTTACTATTCTATTTCTTTCTTTTTTGTACATATACAGTATTTGATATTGAAAAAAAATAACAGGTGTGGTTTCCTAATTAGGAAAGCATTTTCAATTAGGACACATCTAAAATCTAGAAAGTCCCACTTTAAACCATCATCATTCTGTAGCATGATTCTTCAAAAGGAGGGCTGCAATCACTTCATTCTCTGCCCTTCTTGCATACATGATAGGTGATACCCCATCATAATCCACTACATTCACGCACGCATTGTAACCCAATAGCAGTTCTACAATCTCAGTGTTATTTTGATCGCAGGAAACTGTAAGTGCGGTATCAACACCTGTGTCTGCCCTGTTGACTTCAGCCCCGGCTTGTAGAATTAACTTAACGATGTCTATTTTGCCACCCATACATGCAGCGATGAGAGTAGTGTTTCCATGCACATCAGCCATGTTCACCTCAGCTTTGTTTTTCAGAAGCAAACGTACAGTGTTGATATGGCCTTGAAAACAGGAAACCATGAGAGGTGTAACACAGTTCTGCTTTGTATTTGTATAGTTGATATCTGCATTTGCCTGCAGCAGAAGCTCAACTATGTCAACATTGTCATGGAGACTCTTACATGACACTAATAGAGCGGTGGATCCACGTGCATTGGTCACATTCACATCCGCTTTGTGATGTAGAATTAACTTTACAGTGTCTATGTTGGCACTTGAACATGCAGCTATGAGAGCTGTGTCGCCATTCTGATCGACAAGCTCCAGCTCTGCTTTGTTGTTCAGAAGCACGCGGACATTCTTAACATGGCCATTAGAACAAGAATAAATTAGAGGTGTAATACCATGCTGCTCCCTACAATTGACATCCGCGTTTGCCTGTAGTAGAAGCTCCACTATGGCGACATTGTCATCGTTCTTGCATGACTCTAATAAGGCAGAGACTCCACCTGCATTGGCCATATTCACGTCCGCTTTACTACGGAGAAGTAGGTTGACAATTTCAACATTGCCTGTAGAAATCGCAGCTATAAGAGGTGTTGAACCCTTCAAATCACTCTTATTGATGTCTGCATTTGCTTCCACAAGCAATTTTACAATTTCAATGTTGTCACTGTTAATTGCCTCTATGAGGGCAGTGTTTCCTTTGCCACTTACGGCATTCGCATTAGCATTGTTAGCCAACAGTATCTTAACAATCTCCACATTGTCTGCATAACATGCCAGCAGAAGAGGCGTAACGCCGGGCACTATGCCAGCAGCATCAACTACATCATTTACTTCAGCATTCTTACTGATAAGCAGGTTTATTATAGTGATATTACCCTGTTGGCAAGCAAGCATAAGAGGAGTAAATCCCATAGAGTTTCTTTTGGTGATATCAGCCTTTGCTGCCAACAATCGATCTACAATCTCAACATTGATGTGACTGTTAAGGCATGCCATGTGTAGAGCTGTACCTCCACCACTTAAGGTCATGTTCACATCAGCTTTGTTACACAGAAGTAACTTCAGTATGTCAAGATTACCTTCATAGCATGTGGGCATGCCACCTCTGAAGCATATACTCAGCAGAGGTGTAATACCCTTCTTGTTTGCCACATTTGTATTAGCATGGGCATTTACAAGTAGCTCTACCACCACATAATTCTCACGGCGACATGGAGAGCAGTATCCCCGTTATTATCCATGACATTCACATCAACATTATGTGTCAGAAGCTGTTCAATAATGCTGATATTACCTCGATCGCTGGCAGCAATAAGGGGTCTCAACCCATTCTTATTTGACGTGTTGACATCAGCCCGATAACTTAGAACTATAGCCACAATATCTGGTTTATCAAGAAGGCATGCGGTTAAAAGAGGAGTATTTCCCAGATCATCTATAGCATTTACATCTGCGTGATTGATCAAAAGTTGCTGGGCAATTTTGCAATTGTCATCAGATGAATAGGTTTGCCCATACATTTTGCGGGTAGCCATAGCAGGATCATTTGGTGCAGGATAGCAAGTAAAGAAGAGAGCTGTCCTCTGCTCGGAGTTTTGAACATCAACTACAGCATTGTTGGTCAACAGTAGTTCCACAATGTCTGCTGATCCAATGACACTGCCCAAGCATGTTGCCATAAGGGCAGTGTTTCCCGTTGCATTCTTGGCATCTACCGACACATTTCTATCCAGCAGTAATTTCACCATTTTGGTTTTGCCAAGAAAACAAGTGTACATCAAGATCGTGTAACCCTGATGACTTTTGGCGTCGATGTCTGCATCATTATTGAGAAGGATCTCAACTGTGTCTGTCGTGCCACATAGACAGGCACACATAAGTAGTGATAAGCCATTGACATTGGTGACGTTGACATTTGCACCCTTACTGAGAAGCAGAGATATAATATCAGAATAGCCAAAAAAGCAAGAATACATTAGAGGGGGGCACCCAGACCTGTCAGGCTTATCAATATCAATCTCATTTATCAGAAGTCGCTCTACGATTTGGACGTTGTTACCAATACATGCAAATGTAAGCGCAGTTGCACCAGATGAATTCACTGCATTCAACTCTATTTGTTTAGTCTTCAAAAGTTGTGACACAATGATGTCATCTCCGTATAAGCATGCCAACATTAATAGCGTATTACCTTTACTGTCCCGCACTGTTAAGTTAATGCTGTCGAAGTTTAGTAGCATTAATGCAATTTGATTGTTGTTGAATTTTATGCACCCGCTTATTACTGATGCTAGTGTACGTATTCTATGCATCATCTGCATAAACATATGTTTTAGGCTAAACTCTTTCAAATTAACCTTTTCCAAATTTGCAGTGACAGTATCAAATGTACTTGTACTAGTAGTTAGTGCTACGGAAATAATATTATTGAGTTTTTGTGGCAAAACAAGATCCAGAATAACTAACTCGCCAGCCAAATGATGCATCCCACTCAGACTTGCGTACGAAAGTGCGGTCAAACCTCTGTCATCTTGGATGTTTACATTAAGTGTATGACACGATGGTGGCGACAGCATTGTCGTCACCATGTCTAGGTTACAACTGGCACACACATATGCTAAGGTAGATGTATTGTAGTTATCACAGTGATTTACATCAATATGTACTCTGGGACTGTCCCAGAGAAGTTTCGGAACACTGTTATCGGAGTTCATTAAGGATACCATAAAGGGGGACTGCCCGCTGTTGTTGAGAACAGTGAAGTGAATGTGGGGTAGTTTCAGTAACTCACTCACTGTGTCATGGTGGCCATATTTGCACAGTATGGCGAACACTGATGTTCCTGATGGGTCCTGTTGGTTTAAGTCGTGTTTGTCGCCTTCCAATACCACGGGCAAACTTCCTGGTGGTATTGACTGCAAAAACAATGCGGTTTTGAGTGCATCGTTGACCTTCCAGCCGCGGACCGTTCCGTACACGAATCCACACAGATCACGGTTGTTGCTACGCATCGTCGATTCCATTATCGCTTCCACTTCCACCCTATGTAATTCACTCATGTTTATGAATCCAAACTGACACAAAACATCCAATATTTCTGGATTCACTGATGTAACCGCGTAGCAATACCTCTGTGTATCACTGCAGATTTCAAATTTTGCTGATGATAATATCTGTTCTAATGTTTCCGAGTTACCAAGTAAGAAACACAGTTTCAGTAAGTCAGTTTGGTTGACTTTTCTGTGTGAAAGCAGACATTTCAGCACATCGACTATTTTTTCCCACTCTATTGCTTTTTTCAGATTTTTTATCTTGGATAAGTACATCAGTATGTCTACCTCTAACACTTTCCATTCATCTACAATTTTGCTGGAATGTTGTACCATCAATGCTATTGTTAACAAATGTGTGGGTATCTCACTCCCGAAAAGGTACCAGAGGTAAGTAAGCCCGATGTCATCTGCTACAGATACGTCAACCTTCTCGCTGTCTAACATCTCACACAACACTTCAACATCGCCTCTCTTGGCACTGTTCATCAATGCGGTATGTCCGTCCACATCCTTTAGATTTGACGTAATGACGTCACAACTCAGCAATAGCGCTCGGACAATTTGAACACTTGAATTAGTACAAGCTACCATTAGTGCACTCTGGCCGTTTTGGTTGATGTTGTTGATGCATTCTGGAGACTCCTCGATGATCTTTTGTACTCTGTCCAGGTTGTCTTGCTCACATGCTTCTAGAAGACTCATGAAAGCTTCGTCTGGTGTTTGTGATGCTGTTGATGCAGCTGTAAGGACAAAAGATTAATATGATAACAGTATTTATGTACTGTAGGGGCCTACAGTATTTATAAGTATTTATAAGAACCCTCGTTCAGGAAATTCGAAACTTGGTGATATGTATCTATTCAGAATATCCTTTTCTAACAGGATCCTGTCGATTTACAATATGCACCAGATCCACCATATATGCTGTGTCTTCTTCTTGAAATTGGCTATGCCTCCCATTCATTAACAAAGTAAGGGACACCGTTTGGTGCTACTGGATATATATCTGCTCGCTCCAATCTCCATGATGGACACATTAACCATGATCAAGTGCTCGAGGCACTATCATCTCAAGAAGAATTTTCTGGTGTGTCTGCAGCACCCAATCAGTATTATTTGTTTTTCGCAATACCAATGCTAATATCCCTTCAAAAACACAGTAGCCAAGCTCCATAGCAGGTAGCTGGTGATTCATTTTATTGAAGGATGATGAAATGAGATAGGTCATTGTCATATTCCAGATGCGATATTAATATACAAAACTCTTTAATATCGCATCTGACATTCGATACCTTCTTTTTTGTTGGAAGAGTGATTGACGACTGCTGGACTTAATATACAAAACTCTTTCCAGCAGTCATCAATCACTCTTCCAATAAAAAAGAAGGTATCGAATGTCAGTGGTGACAGCACATTATGTAGAGGGATATGGAACTCCCAGTAGTGGTTGACTAAAAGCCTTAAAGTAAAATCAGATTTGGTTCAATGTGGATCTCCCTTTGCGGAAGCCACAATGCTCCCCGAGAAGTGTGGACTCCATCTGTGTGCATCAACACCATAGTGAACCCTACCCAACAAGTGGTCCTCGTAGAGTAAGTCTCATTGGGTGTTACCCTGGATAACTCCAATATAAGTGACTTCGGTTATTATTATTTCTACAATTTATGGATGTAAGTGTAACTACTACACAACACTACCTAACATGTTACAGTATATGGAATGTGTCCAGCACCCACCTGTCTGTCCACTGGATCCCTCCACAGTTTGTGACTGTATTATATAGTCTGCCACCTCCTCTAAACAACGTTGTATTTCCCTCATCGGTTCCTCATAGGTGTTTTCCTTTAAGTACATCACTTTCTCCAGGATGGTCATTTCTGGCGCTTTTGGTAACTTTTTCACTTCTTTCAATGTATCTTCTAATTTGCTAGCAAGATTGTAATACTGACTGTCAATCAGGTGTTGTAGTAGACAGTTGAATGCGTCTTCAATCGCGAACGGTTTGCGTTTAATTAGAATTCCGATCAGTAGCTGCATCTTGTCTCTTGTAACTGGCGTTTTATAGACATCTTGACATTCGTTAAATGTTACATGTCCTTGTTCAAACAAACTGCGAACCAGATCATGAACTGTTGATATTACTCCGTATTCATTGACCAAGAATGTATGACAACGTTTCAACGTCTCGCGAAAGTGCCAGCTGTGATCTTCCATTGTGAATTTGTATCCGCTACTTTAGCTCTGTGATATCCTACAAGAAAATACAGAATATACAAATTATAGTTTCACGATCAACGTAATCACCCTGTGGACACTGCGCTATTCATCGAACACATCGAACGTGTACTGTACTCACGCATTCTGCCGTGAAAGTTCAAAGGCGACACAGTGTGTGACTGGTGCCGAGGACGATACCGTTTACGGGTTGTGTGTGTATAGTAATTGCGTGATGATTGCCACAATGAATATGTGTGTGGGCGTGGATAGCTCAGTCGGCTAAAGCATTAGACTATCATTCATTTGGTATCCAGGGTCGTGGGTTCGAATCTCGGACTGTGCGATCGGCGTTTTAACTGAAAATTGTTCCGAGTGCTTTCTCGGTGTTCTGTGGGTGAGAGCACATTTGCCTAGCCTCAGTTTACCAAGCTTGTAAAATTGGTACTGATCGTACATAAACATGGGTTGTGTATAGGTCGGGAAGTAAAGCCTTGCATATAATATACATTGTAAAGGAATCATAGTTTGTTCGATGCATTGCTCATGTCTAACCTCGCACTGTCATGATGTAAGACCGACATTTGGCAGATCGTGAGCTCCTAAAATGCGGCATATAAATGTCACACATTACTTTACTTCATGCAGTGAGGGGAGATTCCCCCATATAATCATGGATCCGACCTATGGAATGTCACGATATATATGTAGGCCTACAGTGCGTCGCAAAATAAACGCAATGGGCCGGAACTAATATTCACAAATTTACTGGGCATATCATAGGTAAAACACAATACACCATACAGCTCATTATACTGCACAGGCAGAGGGAGGTACGGACTGACGGACGGACAGAAGAACAGACCAACGAACGTATATACACGCACGTCCGGACATACCATAGGTAAACATACTACACCAGCCTAATACACGGACGGGTGAAAAAGACGGATGGAGGAATGGACGGACAGACCGATGGATGGTCTGACGGATGGACCGACAGACCGACGGAGGAGCAGAAGAACGAACGACTGAATGTATTGTACAGTACGTACGAATCGACCGACGGACTGACTGATGGATGAACGGACCGACGACGCACCAATTTCGCGTATTCCTAAGAATTACCCTCAGATCTAAAATATCAGCTGCCACTCGCGCGAAGTGTGAAATCTGTCTATGGAATATTCCTATGGACTATGGTGTATAGATGACATATGGTACATAAGCCCACTGGGGCACTTGATACCAGATAAAATACTTACCATTAGAATGGAGTACTCCTGTGGTTTATGTAATCATACAGTATTTTATTAAGACCCTCTGGTCTAGTGTTACTACTCTGGCGCAGTTTAGACAACGTTCTTATATATAGCAAATTATTGCCTTTACTTAATGCCTTTAGTATAAAATGAAATAAAACTAGGTAGTCTTACATACTTATTACTTATCAAAAATTTTGCCATACTGAATAAATATTACGCCCTAAAGTATGCTTATCCCTGAATGATTTCAAAATAACTTTTTAATAATAGCCAATGGGAATGTAATATTACATCAGCGAAGATAAGGCCTTTAAAGTGTCTATGTTTGGCTCTGTCATATTATGTAAATGCCTAAATGGTATGCATGGCTTTTAATCCGAAGGAAACGGCTTAAAAGGCTAATGAAATCACTAGTTTGGGGTGCTATTGTTATGCTGGCAGCCAATCATCGGCTGAAACGACGTATAGTAGCGCTCTCCTAACTGGAGTCGTTAAAGCAACTCGGCAGCCGCTTTGAATATATTGCTCTCACCGAAATGCAGATATGTGCACTAGTGCCGGGCGTATTGTGTTTGTATAGCAGCATGTGACTCGGTGATCTGGTGCAATAATGGGATTACACCAATCAGTGCACGATAATGTTTGTATGTCTATGATATATTATACAGTTCACACACTTGATTAAAACTGGGGAATACTCACTACAATAATGTTACACGCGATGAAATTAATCCATCTGTTTGAAGTTATTTATTTATACAAGTAGTCTTCTATTAGTGAAAAAAAGCGATGACATTAACATCACTCTGGCTTTGGAATACGTGCTATATGCCAATGAATTCTACAATTTTCACGAGTTTCCAAAAATATTCTAAGTTCAGCACAGAATTCATTGAGAATAAACGATGCGGTTTGAAGATGTTGTTAAATGACAATGTCTATAATAAGAAACGTGCTAATGCTGATGGTTCTGCAAAGTTTGTCTGTGTAAAAAGTTGTAATAAGAAATGAATGTGTTGATCAAGTCCTATAATCACGGGTTATAATTCATTCATGTTATAATCATATCTTATTATACTGAAATAACATAATTAACTGCATAATGATCACCCACTTACACCCACGTGTCACTGCCGCAGTGTTGATACAACAAATAGGCGTGTTTAGATAACTGCTGTCAAGGGTTCACAATACTCGTGGATGAAACCACGCACTCCAGCGTGTGTACTTAAGCTTTTCGGATTAAACGCGTACATATTTCATGTCTATTGTTATCAATGTTTGTGTAGTGAGGCTCGGCTTAAAAGCCGTATAATCCATGTAAATATATAATATTGACTGAGCTATATAAAATAACCAAACCATAGTACATGACATATAAAAACTACATTATTTCATAAATAGAACAAATCTAGGGGAGAGTAGGGTTCGTGACTTGAACCACTTTTTTTCATCCAATCATTGTGTGGATCAAATAAAATCAAGAGCTTATCCAAGATCACAGTGCAAAGCAGAACAGGGGAATGTAGGTCTATACAGCCAAAGCAACACTGCAGTGCACGCTGTACAAACAGTATCTAGTCATAGGCTACTTTTTATAAATTTTGAGTAGTAGCCTATATTATATTTATAATATTATAGATTGGATTTTCCATTTTTTCTACCTTTTTGTAGTATCATGGTCCTTGCTCTATTTACTTTAGATTAAAACGTATTACTCAGCTATTTCTGAAACATGTGATATCTAATCTATTCTATAATCTGGCAATTACAATGCACAGTATTGAAATAGTAACACATGAAATAGTAAAATAATAAATTATACATCATTATATACATTATAAATATCTAATCGGGCAGACAAGATCGGCGTGAGATTAGGACTGATTAGACATAGTATTCCTAAGGTTGTGTTACATGAAATACACTTGCGAAACATTTTTTTCATATCCCAATAACATACTTTAGGTACTAATTAGAAACTGTTACTCAAACTGAAACTGAAACTCAAATTGTCTATTTTATGTGGCTATTTGTTATACAATTTACATCGATCGCAATTTACGGGGATTCTCTATATATTAGAAATATGATAAGATAGAGTTTGCAACTGTCTCAGCCATTGCTATACTTACAAAGCGAATTGATTCACGTCAGTTGCATAGCGGTATGATTCGCTTAACCAAATTACACCGTTGCTACACCCATCGCTCTAAGCTGGGAGAAAGTGGGGCAGATCTATCGATCAACTGCCATGACCTCTCGTGACCTTGTGATACATGGGAGGTAGCTCGTCAAAACCCCCAATAACACGATAAAAACGATCTGAATCGATTCGGTTCGCGCAATGTTATGTTGTTGTACTAGCGCAGTAAAGTGAACCATGCCGGAGCGAAGTGAAGTGGTTCACTTTCTACCTGCTTCTGGAGGTGTATGAAAAGTGAACCAGTATCTTCCGGAACATACCGGGAGAAAGTGGATGAGGTGTAGCTCGAACTGGGACTTATATACCGGTTTAGTTTGACAAGTGTAGCGACGTTTTTATTCAGCATAATAATCATGTGGAGATACTTGTGCAAACTCAGCAAGGTTTTGACGGCCTCACTAACTTGTTTCTAATCTAATATGACCATTAAATAGCATTTAGAGGATAGATAATTAGATTAGGCTGGTTTTATAAACACATCTATGATTCTCAAAATTGATAATAAAAAATTTTTCTCCGCTTTGGCTTTATCACTGAAATGACAACTAGAGCGCATCTCTTTAAACTACAGTATGTCCTCGCTTATCAAAATTGCATGACTTATTTGCGTGAAGTAAAAATGTGGTGTACTGTATTTGTTTATGATAATATTATACCAATATCAGACAGATAAAAATACTTCAAGTACCCCTTTCAACAAATACCAAAAATGATAATAGCAGTTTCAGTTAAAGTGATAGTGTTATAGATTTAAACCTTTCATGTGCTTGTGTCGTGTTTATGGGAGTTGATATGCTCCTATAAGTTTCGCAGTCTAATGCCTACTATTCCAGTAATTGCCATTTGTGTAATACTGATATCTCAGGTGAGCGAT
>WNLI01149119.1:0-15801 GCA_025802215.1 Wirenia argentea
TGTAGTTGGACTACCTCTGGTTAAGGAGAGCATCTCCCGCTAAGATGCTCTTCTTAGCGGGAGATGCTCTCCTTAACTAGAGGTAGTCAATACCATCCTTATCACCCCTCATAAGATACTATTTGCCTTTAGTGCGCCTTTAATACATCAACACAATTTTATACAGTTAGTATGTAATAAGGAAGATAATTTCCATTATTTAAACAACTGAGATTACTACAAGAATCAAACAGTATGATAATATAGGCCATAATCACAAATACAAGGGACATATTAGTTTGATGGGCCTATCTATATTATATATACTACTTATACTAGTTCTAATAAAAGATTAAAAGGGATAATTACGAATTATAAGTGTTTAGTAATTACTATTACAAAATAAGGGAGGGTATTAACACTAATGTTACAATTAAATAGAAGGGGGATAATTTCATTACTGATGATACAAAAAAGACAAACCAACAAATATCGATAACGATTAACTCCCGCTGAACCAACAAAGTATATTTAATTACCTTTACAATGTAAATACACTTTTTCGGAAATCAGGAGTTAATAAATAGTCGCTACTATTAAAATTGACATTCTTATAAATTCCTACTTGGTTATAATAATCATGATGTTTTTTGTATTATATGATTTAGCTCGACATAATATCAAATAATAAAAATGTCAATTTTAAATAAATCTAAACACAGTATATAAAATCGCAAAGTATAGACAATGATTATAATTAGATATTAATACTGTAACAACACAGTCTAACTAACAATACTAAATACCTACACTATAATCTGAAGATAAAGCTGAACTGCCATCATAAAATAAAGTGCATATTAATATAGTTTTACAATATAAATGTAATAAAATACATACAATAATAATTACAATTGATATGAAAAGTTAAAAATGAAATATGGCTGTTGTTTTTCTATCTCCTGTTTCGTTAATGTAATAATATCAAATATACAGTATAACATGATACATATTCAGAACTCTTTTAATATACAAAATAAAAAATATAAATTTCTGTCAATGATCACGTTTAAACAATAAATTTCAACTGCAAGTGTGTTAAAGAATGTTGTTGTTATAGTTCTCCTTTAGAAGGCACAGGATTTTGAGTGACATTGAAGTCTCTTGCACAAAGTAATTTTGTGATATTTTTCTCCGGTTAACAATGAAAAGCACAAAAGCAATGTTGTAGTATCTTCAGTATATGGCGCAATTAAGTCTGCGTGAGTAATCATTTGATACACATTATGTAGAACCTTCACCTATATGAATATAAAGGTATTTCGTATACAGATTAATATTAAAATATCTCCGACTATGACTACTTTTACAGTAGGCCTATATACTTTCTACCATTACTGATACAGTGAAAGTATTTTAAAACCCTATTGTGTGTCCTTACAATCAAAATTTCAAAATCAATTCTCCTGGCGAATAATTTTCTAGTTCAAAGTTCAAACAATACAATATATTATATTGGTGGCAGTAAGAACTAAGTTGATACTGCATCCCACGCCACATGGCACATTATGTTTTGAAATAATTTGACCAGTTCTGATTTTTGAAGATTGTTTACAAAAGCCATTGTATCAGGCACATAGTGTTAAGGTAGAAAACATATAAAACAATCCAGAAACATGTCAATATTCAACCTACTCTAATACGCATCTTACTCTATAGCAAATTCATCTTACATTTAACCATTTTACCAAAAGCGCACCATACAAATTGTTGTAATTCCTCCAAAACAATATTTTTATTAACAAATATCTCAATAGGCCATAGACCAGACTATTGTAGCTTAAGATCAGCACACTTTAAGAGCACAACATTAACATTGGAATAGTAATGTCTCCACTTCGGTCTCCATAAATCAGAGATCTTCGTACATTAGTAAAAAATTTTGTTATTTCTCCATAACACCATTTATTTTATAGCACATTGTTAACTAACAACGATGTAATTTTCTTTGCTCCAATAAAATACAACAGATTAACAAAATTAATTTAAAAACAAAGAACTCACCAATAGGACTTACAAATGTCTAAAGATTCGCCTTGGTGTTGTGCATTTAAAGATATGTACATTTAGGTTTATAATTACATACACAGTTATGTAAAAGATGTATTCACCATAGTTATAAATTTAAAGATACGTTTAGGGGTCACGAATGTATAAATATTCGCCTTGGTGTTGTGCATTTAAAGATACATACCGGTACTTAGGTTTACAATTACACAGAACTTTACGTAAAAGATGTATTCTCCGTAGTTATAAATTTAAATATAGTTATAAATTTAAAAATACGTTCAGGGGTCACGAATGTAAAGATTATATTCACAAATTTAACAAATTTAAAGCCTGTAAATTTAGCATAAAACTACGTGTTTACAAACAGGTATAAATGCTGGTGTAGTTCATCAGAAGAGTATAAAAAATAAGCGTGTAATCAGACTCCTGTATTTGTAATGCATAGGTCATAGACATTTTGGCCGAGGTGCACCACAAAATATTGGACAAAAATGCCACTTTTAACGTATTTTTTGTTTTCCATCACTTTGAACAGTATACGTAACTCATAACTTTGGGAAGTTTTTGATGACATCGAACAATATATTGGACAAAAATGCCACTTTTAAACGTAAGTATTTTCTGTTTTCCATCACTTTGAACAGTAACTGTTATAGTATCACTCATAAATTTGGGAAAGTTTTTGATCTCATCCAACAAAATATTGGACAAAAATGCCACTTTTAAACGTATTTAAAAGTATTTTTTGATTCCGTCACTTTGAACAGTTATAGTATAACTCAAAAGTTTTTGATCGAATATGACATCCAGCAAAATATTGAACAAAAATGCCACTTTTAAACGTAAGTATTTTTTCGCATTCCATCACTTTCAACAGTTATAGTATCACTCATAACTTTGGGAAGTTTTTGATAACATCCAACAAAATATTGAACAAAAATGACACTTTTAAAGTAAGTATTTGCTACATTCCAAGTTTTTGATTGAATATGGCATCCAGCAAGTACGGATATTCACAGTCGTATTTACGTATTATAAGTAACATTGATGCTTTCCAGCCAAATTTCGCTTTCAATTACAATGGCATATACAATACTAACTGTCCAAATGTACAAAATGAGTGATGTATCCGTATTGACGTACGTTAATGTGTAAGTTCAGTATCATATCAGAAGATATAATATTCAATACAAAACGAGTGCTGTTATCGTCACATTTTCAGTAGGCTATGAGATATTCGAAATGGCCGATTGACCGAACGGAACACACGTTTTGCTATTGACATTGTCAAAGAAGGCGATGTCGTAGAATGAACGTCGTATGGATAGAATAATCAGTATTAAACTCATGATTCCATAGATTTTTTGTACAATATACAATGTAATATATGTCTTCACAATGAACCAGAAAATTCCATTGCACTATTTTCTGATGCGAAAATATTTAGTAGTGCACCTCGGGTATAGCACGGGACCTCGTCTACAGTTAGGTTTGAGTATTTCTGTATAACAAGTGGGCATAGCTGCGTCGTGCTAATGTGGGCTATATTTCTTATATTTATTGTTTATTTGAACATGAGATCAGCGATCACCGATTCTCGCTGACAAACTTAATGCCTTGACTGCCAGCATGCTCTTATCCCATATGTTTTTACGTATCAATACATCTTTGGCAATCAAGGAGTTAATATAATGTTTTATGTCTTAAAGAAAAGTTACCATGAAATATATGTAACATGTACACCTATTTCATGGTGGTCATCATGATTTCACCTTTGTGTTGAATTATAAAAGACTATTTCACACCTTTGCAGAGAAGAAAAAACGGTTACAACTTTTCCAAAAATTATATTCAATAAACAAAGAAATATAGCCCACATTATCACATAGTCTCACACCATTGTTGTTGGCGATATTTATGATGGCAGTTCAGCTTTAAAACGTGACTAAAACATTACAATAGCACCGATATATACACTTCTATTAGAAGGGTCAAGCGCTGAAAGGTTTTCATAACGCATACATTTACTGTATGGTACGTAAGTTCTCTATAGTCTTACCGTATACGGCATTAACAATGAGCCCTTCATTTATGCTATGTGAAATAATGCATGCCTGTTTGAATTATAAATTTATACAACAATATACACAATACTACACTGCAATATAACATCTACCTGCAGCATATCTGCGATTTCATTGATTTATAATATTAATTTTAATCCATGTACAGTTCTTATTTAAAGTAGTTATGATGGTTTACTTTAATCATAATATTACACATGAGAATCTAAAAATAATGCTTGGTTTGATATAGTTTTGTCTACCATCGCATGGAAGTACAATTATCATACCGAGAACTACTTTTGTAAAATTGTCTATAGTCTAATAATTTTGGCTACTAGCCTATCGCATAGAAGTATTATTAAAATGTTATTTTGATATAGTATTTTTTTATGACCAGTCTATACTTGAACTTGAACTATAAACATGTACACAATATGATTGTCTGTAGTTCTAATACTGTTTATTATATTACATATTTTATATAATACAAAGTATCCTACAAATACAGTATATAAATCAAATTGTTTAATAGAAGTACAAGCGAAACATCTAGTTTTTATTTATTCTATCTATCCTTTCAACTGGTTAGTTTTTTATAATATATTTTTTACATGTTACATAATATATATATGTTTACGAAACATAAGAAGAAGTAATTTATTTATCATGGGGCCACAATAGTAACCAATTAAACCATACCGTTTGACCATTTTTTGGCCAATCTATACAAACCCATCAAACAACACATTATACATTTTAAATGCATATTCAACAATCAAATTTAAACACCCTGTATACAACCATAAAACACCTTTATATCTAAATTATTTGTGATATGTATTTAAATTAATATTGTGAACAATATTATTCACTTTATAAACTATATATTCTATTTCCAAATTTTAATAAATATACTGTACAGTATATAATACTGCTAAGTACTGTACAGGTATACATAGGCCTATGCATATTTATATATAGATATCATACATTTCCTAAAATATCTGGTGATGGTAGTAATGCATCTGAAAAATTTATATAATAATTATAATATAATATTATACCGGTAAGTGCAAAAGAAAACGGTGAGACAGTATAATGAATTCCAATGACTAAACATATACTTGTATGATCAGCTACTTATTTACCCACCAATTCACAAATTTTATTAACAAAATTGTGTATTAAAATTTGGTATATAAAAGTAATAAACTAATAATTATTACAAACGGGTTATACTTATCAAGTATACTTATTTAATCACATTCAATTACCATGTTTATAATTCAACATCTTATACACGTATCTTTTATATTTCTATGTAACAAGCAAAAATGCTCTATCATAATAGTGTATGAATGAAAAATGTGCAGTAAAAATATTATAAACAATAAGCTAAGCAAAAAGCAGGGTGGTGTAAATAAAATACATTGCCAATTTGTCAGTTTCCAAGTATTTTTTTTATGTAATTTAACGATTTAATTATCCAGCCTCTGAGTGAAGTACATTATATAGGCAGGAAATATGTTAATTACTTTGTTGTTAAAAGTTTCCTTTTAAATTACAGCATATTACGATATTAAAAATGAAATATTCATAATATCCTTGATATTATTACTCCACCCTGTCTCGATATAAACTTACCACAGTGTACATAAAGCATGAATCGATATGCGTAAAAGTATATAATATAAGCAAAAAGCAAAAACAAGCAACACAGTGCAACGTATCACAACAGTAATTTGTACAATGCTGTAGGTAATGATCTAAATAAGCAATGACATACATCATAGCTCGAGAGCCACAAACCTGTATCTAAAAAAAATCGAAAATAATTTATTTTTCAGCATATATATACGTAATGTTAGTATTGGCAATCTTTATATACATAGTCGAATATTAGATAACCGACGTTTTCTTACATTTTATCAAAATGGTAAAAGTTTAGATACAGTTTTTTAGCTTTAGAGCAATGGTGTAGATATCCTAAACAAGCTAATAGCTCTAACTTCTATATAAATGTATATAATAGTAATATACACACACCACAGTAGAATAACATCAGTATTTTAAATACTTGGATCATATCAGTGAAAAATTCTTAACATTATAATTATATTTAGTAATAATAAACAATACAGATATTTTAATAGTACAGATATATGTTTCATACTGGTCAAATATTTAAAGGAGATCATACATCATATGTTATCATAGTTTTTATCATAACGTGTTATGTTGTTACATGTCATGTTAAAGAACTCTCTCCTTTAAATAGTGTACAGTACACGAACTATGCAAATTTTTATTTTGCCATAATATGATATTTAAAGAAGAACACACCTTATATAGTATCTGTATAATATTCAAATATCTACCCTTCTTACATGCTAAACAATACAGGTTAAGGTGACACATAGGAAATACATGAAGGTTGGACCAGCATTATAATTATACTGTACAGTATGTATAGCGATATATACCAATGTATCGACTAATGGACAAATCAGAGCACAACCAGTACAGGGAGATAAGTAAGTATCTGATACCTTGCATGGTTATTTCCCTTTATTAGAAATTAAACATTGTGACTGATTACTATTATTATATTTATCATAACATTTCAGTACAGTGGTAGTAATAATAGTAATGGTTTTATACTGTATATTAGTAGATGAAACTTAATAAAGTTTACATTTTAAAGTAAGCATACTCATAACAAATTAACATATTAAAAAATAATATAATATGAATGACAAAGATATGTTAGTTGGATATGTTTTGAATAGGAATTTGAAACATATAATGTACGAATAACATACAAAGTATACTACAAACAAAATATGAGACAACTGTAGTGTATTCCGTTTCATGATATATAACGAAACAAGCTATAATCACTGGTCATTGTTGAGACTTAGTGAACTATGTATAAATAAAATAGCACTAGCCTAATCATACAGTCTATGTTAATAAGCATTTAAGCATAAACTGGGGCCAATTACAAATTAAAAGCATAAGCTATAAAATCAAGCTAAGCAATTATGTTGTGTAAATAATAAAAACATATTAACTACACTATAGTGAATACAAATACACAGAATTAATTGAAACAAAATTATATTTGATATTAATAATTTTGTACAATAACAGTATTGGTCATTAAATAATAACAGTGTTGGTCATCAAACAATAAAGTATATAAATGTTACAAAATACACAGAGTAAACAAAATATAAAATAAATACCCAAATGTATCAATGTAAGAACAGTATACACATATACATGTAAGAAAAGTCATGTTGTTCAATATTTTAATGGACATTCGTTCAATCAAGACAAACAGTAAATACATGTTAACATATAACATTCGTTGCAAAAAAGAAAAAAGTTAGTATATGTTAATATGGTTTGTACAATCAATCATGTTAAAACATGAATATGCTATAACACTTTGTACTATTATAGTCTGTTAAATTTATATTTATATTCCTAATTTACATTCTGCAATACAGTTTACATATGTTATAGACTAGGTATATATTGGATAATGCTGATTAAAATACAATTGCCATTTTCTACGACTAGATAAAACAGTCAATAAATAAGTAAATAAATACACAAATGCACATTGCAAACAAAATAAAAACAGCTACAGTTGCTATAATATAGCTCGTAATTTATGTGGTTACTAAAAGTTCTATACATGTTGTAAAATAAAAATTGCTTATAAATGCCAATGTCAGTCAATTCATATCATATTTTTTTTATATCATTACAAAGTTTAATAGATTTGACATACACATTTACCTGTATTATTATGTTAAGTACGATATGATGAATATATAATACAGTTTTATTAATTTAAAACATATGATATAATGCCCGAAACTAATAATGTGAATAAACCATATTTAAATGGGCATAATCACACTTTTCACTTGTGTTTCGTTGCTTTTAATTGATTTTTGTTGATAATATAAAATGTCCATAGAATAATATAAAACGTGACGTATTAACAATATTCAGTTTTAATAGTGTTATTTTTTCTTGACTTTAAATTAATATTTTCTATTAGAAATATATAGATTAGTAAAATTGCCTATACAACTAAATATGTCTTAATAACAAAATGCAATTTTTATATATTTTTATAGATTTTTTCTATAAATTAAAAGCTGTTATACAACGTGTCTACTTTCCTAGACTTTTAGTTAATGTGTGAAAATGTATATACACCTATAACAATGTATGCGAATACTGCGGTTACTCATTAATAATACCCCTGCAGCTAATAATTATTACCAATTATTTTAATGCATTTCTTACTTGGTAATTACTTTACATTGTCTATACAACGCAAGGTTGCAGAAGCACAACCACTTATGCAATATACTGCTAAAATGTTTTATTTTACATTTTTTTCTTCTTTAAATTTATCGGGAATATTTTTTTAGTTTGACGCTACTACTTTCGTGAAAATTTTTCTGTAGGGAATTCATAATAGTGTTTATTTTTCTAGATAAATATTTAGATCAGAATCGTGCAGTTTTAGAAATAATATTGTATCGGGCTTCATGAATTATTGTCTCGTAACTTTACTCAATGACAAAAAATATCATATAACTAGACAAATACTGTAGACAAAATTAAAATAAAGCAACATAAGTACTGTACATTTTCTTGTAATAAGTTTTTACTACATACTAATAATAATTTACACATTATTTTTACATGCGAAACTAAAATATTACATTGTGTTATTTGTTGTTTTACATTACAGCTTACTGATAGTTTTTATGTAAAATAAAACAAATGTCTTCATTTGATATATTACATATCATGGTTTCAAGGCTGAAATTAGGAAATGTCTTCCCCATTTTACATTTTCTTGTGCAATTAATAATATATAATACTGTAGAATTTGATGAAAAATTAATTAAACTATTTCTTAATTTGTCATAATAATACACATACAATTAATATACAATCTACAAAAAAAATGAAAGAAAATCTACGTGTAAATTCTAATCGGCTGACTTGGAAAAATCCTTTACAGCAGTATCTACCAGAAAACATTTTATTAGAATGTTGTAACATTTTTAACATTGCAGTGTAGTTTTATTTGATAAACTCTATTTCTAATAACATGGCGAATATTTTGTAGTGAACATTGTTTGCTAAAGTTTTCGTACACGAACAATAAATGAAAATGTTAGCTTCATTTGGTATATATATTATTATGATTTATGACTAACATTGCAACCTTTTATAATCTGTAATTTAATAATATTTCATAACTATAACATATCAAGCATGTTACATAAAATCAACATAAAATGCCTAATTGAACATTACTACTGTATAAGCTATACAACCATTTTGACTGTTTTAATACAAACTAAAACAAAAATCTCTTGAACAGAAAAAACAAAGTTTACATGACAAATGTAATTTAAAAAATAAATTTTCAAATTTTGAATAGATAAACTAAACTAACGGATGGTAAAAATACTTGAATGTGACATATAAATTTGGAGAAAATGGGGAAAACTCGTATGAAACTATGGCACCTAATAATGGTGAAAAAATAAGCAGCAGTAGATTATGGTGAAGTGTAACAATAATATGACAACAAATGTCACAACTTATACAAATAAAATATTGAGTGTTATGATATTGCAAAGTTGCAAACTTGCATTTGAGCTATACACTAGATACTTTAGGTTATGGTGAAGTGTAACAATATATGACAACTAATGTCACAACTTATACAAACAAAATATTGAGTGTTAATATTGCAATGTTTCTACAAACTTGTATTTCAGCTATACATTAGATACTTTAGCTACATGGCCAATAGTTATACATCTACGCTTGATATAATGTGTAGATGTTATTTGATGAAATCAAATGTCACATAACTGCAAGCATCATAATGGAAGGAACGTTCCAACACGATGAATGAATTAGATCACATGACGTAGGTCAAATTAATTTAAATAGGTCATGCATTGGAGTGAAAGGTTATCAAAATCTCAAACGCAAAAATAAAATTTTCATGTTCTTGATAATTTTGTTCTCTTTTTTGGGAGATGCCTCATTTTATTAGTCTACATTAAGGTGCATTTTAAGCGGGAACATGGAGGTTTAATATTGAGGCTAGTCATGCGGTATTAGACTCTATAGCCTATCGCTATTCGCTACCACTATTGCAGTTGATTCATTTCACAATCATGAGCAAACAATTGCTTCCAAAACATAGCTGTGCGTCTAATGAGTAATGCTAAACCTAAAGTTTGCTTGCAAATAATTGATCGTACCATTGATCTAACCGATGTGCTTTCCATGTAACTTAATTAACATGCTTATAATGTATAACAAAATATTTTACCCCAATTACAACTACAGTATATCATTAATACATAAATTATACCAATATATAGGATAATCACGTTAATATTTGATACCTTTATGAAATACACAAATTATTCTTCAAAATTATTTTATAAATCAACATCAGATTATAGTATTAATGCGAACTTATTATAATACAATATTTACGCTACACATGTACATGTGCCAATGTGCCATATTTTAATTTGACAAAAATATAAACAAAAAATTCAAATATATAATAAAGGGAGCAATAGGCTATTGTAGAATTGAGAAAAATGTTTTAAAATTGCGGAGTGTAAAAGAAATTAGCTTGAGTGTCGAGTGGTGCAACAAATGATTCAAGGGTTTTACAAATAATAATCATGCATAAATTAAATGAATAAAAAATGAATAAATAAATTAAACAAATTCATAATAGCCTACCAAACAAAAGACAAAATATAATACAAATCTAATTAATCTATACACCAAATTAAATTACATTTAGTTTCACAATTTAGTTCCGATTGACAAAAATTATGAAACAAACTCATTTAAAATTGTATACAACTGAATTACTTATAAAATAAATACTTATAAAAACTAAAACCACAAATCAAATTCTATCTACAGAGTATAATACACAAAATATAAATAAAATATTTACATAAAAATGAATACTGTATAGGGAAATAAATGAGTATAAAGGAAAATACCACAACACAAACAAAACAAAATAGAATAAAAAATTTTTTAAATCAAGATAGTTTCATAATTATTATATACTACGCCTTACATATTATACGGTATCATGTGAAAATTAATGTATTTCTTTTCTATGGTTTTTATAAATATTGCGTACATGTCATGTCACATTCTTTACAAAATCATACAAATAAAATAAATAAAAAGTAGCACTAAGAAAATGTATTAGCACAGATAGATGTCTGGAGTTTTGGTAAATTGTGTTTGCATGTAATTTTTAAATACAGTTATAGCACTAATTCACTTATAACAGTCAATATTATAAAGAAGTGAATGTAAAATAAACAAATAATGAGTTATAAAACCAAAAACATACTAAACAGTATTTAGTACGTCCAAAAAAGTATTAGACATAAAAGAAATATGTAAATAATAAAAGCTGAACACACATGAACCGAATATATTATAAGAAATACTAAATAAAAAAGTAATATGGCACAAATCATGTTTTTTTAGCATAGATCTGGTATGTTAATAATCGGAGGTTGCTATTTTTAATGAGCTGACCAACACCAATACATACATATGAGGGAATCATACCAATTTTATTGAATTCTGAAGCAAGATCAGAAAGATACATAAAGATACAAAATAATAACATAATTATGTATGATCAGAAATAATGTATGGAATTATGTTGTGTAATTTGACTACATTTAGTCAATTTTTCGAATTAAAGTTACTGCCAAATAGGTACAGGTAGATACTAGACAGGTATTAATGATCAAAAATGATTGTATGAAATTACGGGTTCGTTGAGCAAGATTACTGTTTTGCAAATCACTATGAAATCACAAACACACAGTGAATGTTTGATGATATTACTGTATATTGATTATTGTACTGAAACAACTAGGTCACATTTAACAGCAGAGTGACACAACCGAAGTTCAGTTCAGTTTATGTGAGGGAGGGGTTGAACCCCTTCGCGCAGGCCACATTGCGGTCCCATTACTGACGTGTAATATGACAACATATCTAGTTTACGTTAAGGTACAACAATGACCGGCTCCCCAAGCATACCAGACAAATCGGCCCGATATGTGGGCTGCCCTAGTCACGCCGTACTCCTAACATCCTGGTTTATGCAAAATCAGGTCACTTACCAATGAGGGAGGTCTAAACCTCTTACCCCCTCATACAGCGTTAACCCGACGTTGCATCCTAATGAGGCTAGTGGATGGTAGGAATGCTCCCTGGCTCCTTTGGTAAGGCCTCATCGAGGGTTTTAACGAGTTTTCCTTCTCGATAACCGACACAACCGAAGGATGATGAAACTCTAATGCAAGAGGTCTTGGTATCAAGTCGTAGCTAAACGCACTTTTTCTGGTCTTTTTTGTGTTCTTCGGCAAGGCCTCAAAGCTGATTCACTTTTCGTGTTTACAATTATTATTTATTCTCAACACTCATCATGGCATTTTGTATTCTTGACTTGTAACAGTTATTTGTAGAGGCGCAGCTACCGGAAAATAACCGCTGTTTTAAGATTTATGCAGAATGCCACTGTAGTCCGCTAGATTGTGTATTTTTGGAGACTAAAGATGTTGCACTTTCTTAGTGGGACTACATCTAGTTATGGAGAGCATCTCCAGTAAGAAGAGCATCTTAGCGAGAAATGCTCTGCTTTACCAGAGGTAGTCCAATTACATACTAGGGGTAGGGTTAAGATACTGACTTAGCATGTAGACTTAATTTGATCTTCAATACCATCCCTATCATCCCTCAAAAGATACTATTATGTCTGGAGTATCCCTTTAACGGTATATAAAATTTGGATATTGTATATCATTACAACAATTTAGAGGGTACATTAATTTCGAGCCACCTTGTCCTGTATTCTCGTACACAAGGTGAATACCTATCTGAAATTATCACACAAATACCTCGCTAACTACCAAAGGCAAATTACCCCCCTATCAGTTGGCATATAAATTAGAAATTATACCAAGAGTGTGCATAACAGTGTTGCGTAGGAGTTAAGCTACAAACAGTAGTCGACATAGAGGAAATGGAAAGTACAAATCAACCTTCATTCACATAAGTACAACACAAATCATATCGCATAATCCATGTACTGGGCTATACTTTAGTTACTTTAGATGTATATTGTGCATAGCCAAACGTTTGATAGGCTACGTTTGATCTCTGAGTCTAAGCTACACTGCAGTAAACTGTAAACCCTTTGACTGCCGGCACTGTCATATGCCATGTGTTTATGACATATCAATACGTCTCTGGTAATCACAGAGTTAACTAATCGACAGACGCTTTTGATCATATCTATCACTTCATAGACAATTGCATGCATCCATTACTTATATAAATATGTCCATAACACGATATAATGTCATTACTGGACATTACACAACTAAACCACGTAAAGACTATTCTACGCATCAATTCAATTGTATCATAAGATGAATGACTTAAGAAATTGAGATTATGTGACTCAAGAGTTTCTCAGAAAATACGAGTAACTTGAACAAACCAATTTTTCTGCACAACGATCTACACTTTGTTCCTGTTAATATCAACTTTTCATCTGATTCCAGGAATGTGATATTAACAGCAACATATTATATTAGTTCATTACCAAGAATCCCACGCGTTCTTCCTCTAAATAGAACCTTAACCGTGGATGATATGTGGTGAGAGGGACGTCCGTCATATCAGAGACTGTAGGACTATATAGGACCATGAATGCACTATCCCACGCATACCTTCGTGTCTAAATAGAACTTTGGATGATATGTGGTGAGAGGACTTCCGTCATACAAGAGTCTGTAGGACTATATACTCTGTTGAAAAAAAATCGGACCCTACCCTTATAATTGAATTTATATAGGCCTAGCCCATATAACCCGTTCACGTTATAGTTATTTGTAGATACTGATTACATTTTGTAATAGGTTAACAATTAAACGAGAGCCTAAATCACAACTTGTCATATACTTGAATGTCTCTTCCATGTGAGTGGGCTTGTGTTGAACAGGATATAACATCTTAAATGATCCTAATTTTCATGCTTGATTCATTTGCCATTTTGCATTATGCCATGACACACTTCAGGATTTGAGAGAGGGATTATTGATATGGTAGAGGCAGGTTGGCCGCACCATCAAGTGAGTCGGAGAACTCGGTGGAACAGGAACACCATTCGCAGGTGGTGGGAGAGGTTCAGGGAGCAGGGTGAAGATCATTGAGCAGTGGTTGACCAATGACCATTCCCCAGGCTGTCCTTCAGAGGTTGTTTATGCGCATGCTCACTGCTCAGGAGGTTGAATGAGTGCATTGGACAAAGAGGTAGACATACTCGTTATGAGCAACACCTCGTTACACCTGCATGTATTAGTCGACCTATGGTAAGATATCGTAGTGTAGAGCCTAATCTGCCAGTATACAATTAAAATATTATGCTATTATATGGATAGGGTCCGATTTTTTTTCAACAGAGTATAGAGTATACCATGAATACACTATCCCACGCATACTTCCCTTGTCTAAATAGAACCTAAGATGCATTATGTAACAGTGTGGCTTCCGGCAATTAGTCACTATGGTGTGTGTTGATGGGGTTGGAATAGCGTTTGTGACGGCGAAATGTTCGTTTTCGATTTCAATGTATATTCAAATTAGAAAAGCTTTATAACGATAGTCAGGGAGCTGGAATAGCGTTTGTTACATTGAAATGTTCGTTTTCTATTTCAATGCATACAGTATTCAAATTGAAAAAGCTCTATAACACATTAGCCAGGGAGCTGGAATAGAGATAGTTAGTAGGTACGGCGAAATGTTCATTTGGCATTAATTTTTGTATGGAAGGCAATGTTGAGGATGAACATAGATAGGATAAAAGTAATGGTTAGCGGTATATAATATGCAAGAAAAGAGTAGGGGTAAACTTAATAATGTGCTCTGTGTGCAAGTGTCGGCTGCATAAGAAGTGTAGTGGCGTGACAAGTAGTTTAGTCAGTAGTGAATGTACATAATTTTAGAGTAGATGAAATAATGCAGGCCAAAGCAGGGAAATGAGGCATAACGTAACCATTGGTGTCAATTCTTTGTAGTGTGTGGAACAATATGGATAAGTTTTGCTATCGTGGTGACATAATTAGTGCATGTGGACTCATGGAGGTGCAGAAAGTAGCTCAGTTGTGATGTGGAATGTGGAGAAATACTGCTTATACTGACAATTAGAGAATTGTAAGCAAAGATTCAATGGACTACTGTATTATCACTATCATAACAATGACATCACTTTCGGCCAATTTTGACTGTATCGCAACGTATCCACTTTGCCTTCATACGAACGACGACGACTGTAGCTGTTCATAGCGGTATAGCCTGATTGTGCCGCCGCCTAGATGTGGCTGTCGATCTATCGTGCATGCAGTTATATATATGTCTCACTCGTTGAGTGATCACAGTCAGTCTACTGACTAAAACGCATGATATTATTATTCTGTTGTGGGGTATGTAAGGTAAAATATTGGTAGGTGTGGTGGGTGTGTAGGGTAGAGTGTGGGTGAAGTAGAGTGTGGGT